>VXCM01005043.1:0-50005 GCA_014773175.1 Lucifuga dentata
TTCTTCCACTCGACTTTCCAGAAAGATGCTTAGACATGGCACTCTGGGAACAGCCAGCTTTCTCAGCAATACCCATTTGTTACTTTCCCTCTTGGTGGAGTGGTTACAGTAATAATTATTTTTTGGACAACTGTTAGATCAGAAGCCTTGTGCAATCTGTAGCAATAAAGTTTACTTTGAAAAAATTATATTGGCTCAAGGAGCAATCCTCAAAACAAGTCCTATTTGTTTTATTCTAATATTTTGAGACAAGATGAATTCACAAATTTGGTTGTAATCTTGCACATTTGCTGTTTCAACATTCTAGAAACCAATGAATATAATTACAGAGTAAACCAAAGCATGTGCTGCATTAACTTTGTATAAGACAACTAAACTGTTTACATTTCTAGCTTTGTCACATTATTCTAATTTTTTGAGCTGCACTTGTACACAGCAAATTCAGCAGAGTCAAAAATAACTCTATAAGAGTTAATCTCAACACTTTCAAAGTGTCTCATGGGGTCCACTCCCAAAAGTGTTATTTCAACACTTTTCAAAGTGTTAGCATTTTAACACTATAATGGAGTAAATATTAACTCTGTGCAGAGTTGAAATTTAACACTGCTCGACACTACAAAGTGTTAAATATTCTCAACACCAGTGTCAGGAGTTAAAACTGAACTCTTTTAAAGTGTGACATTTTCAACATTAGTGTAAGGTGTTAAAAATTAACTGTTTTATTGTGTAATTTTTTAACTACTTAAGAGTTACCCTCTAATTAGCATATTGTATATAAATATAGTACTATACAATATGCTCAAAAATGACAGACCTATCCTGTTTGCTTCAATCCACATTTCTATTTACTTCACAAAATCTTAACTTAAATCTGACTCTAATGCTCACCAACACTAGCGTCTCTCCTCTTCATCATCAACATGATGAAGAGGAGAGAAACACTTCTCACTGAACAAAGTGGAATTACTTTACTCATTAAGAAGCATTCTTCAGTTAAAAGCTTATTAAAGCTTCAACAACAAAACAGCAATATAACAATTAATAGTAAGCAGAATGCAGCAGGGATATCATAACAAGAACACACACTCTCTCTGATGGTTACACACCAAAAAGTAGAATGCATTCAAATGTAACTCAAACTGTTACAGCTGCAACAAATAAACTTATACAAAGCTGTAACATTCACAAAAAGGATGATAACAGATATTTACAACAGAACTAGAACTCAGAGCATGTAACAGTGCTGCAAGGCATGCTGGAACTCAGAGCAGCTCAATCCACCGTCACTACAGCACGTTTATGTACTGCAGACTTTGCATGTCGCCTTTTTAACAGCAACTTTTAACTTCTGTAGTTGGGCCTTTTGGAGCCCTTGTGTGAAACACAACCTCATTCGAACTCTGTCCAGGTGTATCACCTGCTAGCATGAGCTCTTTGATAGCATGGCTGCTATAAATAGTGTGGGAAATTTGGATACTATCAAAACAGTCAAATTAAAGTAAATTAACATTTAAATGTTTACCTAACAATGGATTTTGAAGTTTACCATTGTTGTTGTGACTACATGTTATGCTCAAGCTAATGAAGCAGAAGACATGGCTATAACTTCAGTACATAAATCACATAGGCTACCACANATGCTCAAGCTAATGAAGCAGAAGACATGGCTATAACTTCAGTACATAAATCACATAGGCTACCACACACATGATGACAATATAATGTGGACATATTTTTTTTTAAACATTATAACTCAAAAATGCATGCAATTTATGTTTACTTATCAGCTCCATATAAGAAATGGTGGGCATTTATTTTCTGGCTGCAAAGCGCCACCTGAGGCTGAGCAGGGGTCAGGGGNAATGGTGGGCATTTATTTTCTGGCTGCAAAGCGCCACCTGAGGCTGAGCAGGGGTCAGGGGTCAACAAACACCCTCAGAGTTGAAAGCCGGTGTCACAAACTTCCAGATCATCAAATCAACACTCCCAGTGTCGATTTGACAAAAATGGCTTCAACACCCAATTTTGTCACCAACTATTTAGTGACTGGGTGTCAAAAGAGGCAGATTAAACCAAATCCATGATTAACTCCAGGCATAGTTGGATTGACACTCTTTTCATCACAACCAGAATTTTAACTCTGCTGGGTTGCGTGTGTGTGTGTGTGTGTGTGTGTGTGTGTGTGCACCACACACTGAAGATACACTTAACATAAAGCAAGAGACATCAGAGAAATGTCAGTTTGGGATGAGTTTACCAACTTGATGTCATAATGAGTATAGTAAAGCATTTATAGGGGCAGTGTCTAAAGTAATTTCTGTAATTTTATTTTCAATTTTATTTGGCTTCTACTCATCACCTAAAAAAAGCTGCATTTACTGTACAAGACAAAATTTTGACTTATAAAAATCTGACATTTCTGTCAAATATAAAAACACTATTTTTGTTCTGTTTCTTGTTCTGTCTAGATTTCAATGCAGCTTTTTTAAGTTGCACATAAAGCCAAATTCATTAAAAAAAAGGACAAAATGATTTTAGATTCCAGATTCCAGAAGGTTAAAACAACTGATCACAAAGAAAGAGATTTTTTTTTCATGACTAGAATCATATAAGCGTGACATCAGCTCTGACTTCCATGAATTATTAAAGCGTGAGAGTGAACCTGATTTAAAACATGCATATTTTGCAGTAGTAAAGTTTCGCATCAACCCAAGGCTTGAAAAGTACAAGTGCCAGTTAATGGAATTCTGCCATTCCGACATTTCATGCCTCTGGGCTTTTAGTTGCTATTTTGAGGGCTCCATCACTGTTTACTTCCCTGACTGAGACCTTCTACTTGGCAAATACATGCAAACTGTCTCCTCGTGCCTGAAGTGCAAAGCTGCAGTGTCTCAGTCTGAACGCACATTTGATACCCTGAAGGTGACAGCAACAGATCTGTTGCAGGTGTCGGAGGAAACATCAGGATTATCAGAAATCATCTTGCTACATGACATGATCAGTGAGCATTTCTGACATATTTAGCATGTAGAAAAACAGGTAAACACTCTGAATTCCCTCTGCATTCCTGAATAAAATCTTTCCTTAGGATAAAAAGTAACACATTTTTAGGGCAAAATAAACTAGTTCTTGCTTTCATCTTTACTGGAGAGAGAAGTCACTCCTCATTTTTTTTTCCTTACAGTGAAAGTAAGTGCAATTGGCTCCATTTGCACCTTTTGATTTTTATCCAGAAACATTATCCAAATAAGGACAAACACGTTAATGTAAGGTGTAAATGCAGATTACATATGAATAGGTTGAGCTCACATTGTGGTTGACCTCAAGATCAAATCCACCCACAAGATCTTGAATCCCCACTTTTGGCTAAACAACCTCATATTTATGATTTTGTGCATTTCCATAATTTCAATTTTTCAAAAAAATCTTTTCAAACTTCCCCTAAATGTAGATACAAGTTTCCCACAGTTTCAAATGGAAAAACATTGCATAATTTTGGAGATTTTCCCAGTTTACTACTTAGATATAAGTGAAGGATTTGAATACTTTTTCCACTGCTGCGTTTTGATATTAAAGGACCATACCGGCCAGTTTTCACGTTTGAGCCTAATATATTCAATTTTCATACATGTAACATTACTGACAATCATTTCCCAAAAAATACTACTGGAATGATGAATTAAAAAACTTTTTTTCCTACCTCACAGACTGCCATTGGTTTCACTTCATTCTGGCATGCTATTAAAATCAACTTGTTGATGCTTGAAACATTCTTGGGATAGGTAATCCATCATTGTGAACANTATTAAAATCAACTTGTTGATGCTTGAAACATTCTTGGGATAGGTAATCCATCATTGTGAACAACACGTGTATTCAGTTTTTTTTTTTTAAAATTACATAATTTTAGCCTTTAAGCTCAATAAAGCGTGGAGTGATCTGAATTTTTGATCTTTATAAACAATGTATATTACAACATACAAGGCGTATTCTGAATGATCCTTGTCTTATTTTGTATTCACAATATGAACTATTACCTTCTGGCAGAAGATACATAGTTCCACATTGTAAACTAAAAAGGTTTAAGAACTAATTTGTGTCTGTATCAAAGTCCTTGATAGCAGTCTACAAGGAGGTCATATGTAGAGGTTGCAGGGTTTGTGCAATACAACATTTACATTTGATGTTTATATTGATTGTGATATATGTTATGTGTTACTCATGGATTAGGGTTGTGGTTTTGCCTCTGAATGTGTGTAATGGCTGTAATGTGGACGTTGTATGTGGCAACTTGGAGTCCAGAACAAATTTCCCCACAGGGACAATAAAGTATATATCATATTCTGTTCTGAAAATGCTTCCTAGTGGTGCATTCCAAGTGCTGTAGTAAAGAACTGACAGCAAGAAATATTTTCAGATCAGTCCGTGCTTTTTATTGTGCTTAAATGCTAAAATTAAGTGACTTCCAAAAAACTTGAATGTACGTCTTGTTCACGATGATGGATTACCTATCCCAAAAACGTTTCAAGTATCAACAAGTTGATTTCAACAGCGTACCAGAATGAACTGAAACCAATGGAGGTCTGGAAGGTAGGAATTTTTTTTTAAATTCACCGTTCCAGTAGAATGCTTTGGGAAATGGTTGTCAGTAACGTTACGTGTATGAAAACTGAATATTAGGCTCAAACATGCAAAACGGACGGTATGCTCCTTTAATACCTCCAGAGCAGCTTTTCACTTTAAGTGTGTGTTCAAGCTGTAGGTGTCACTGTAGACATGGATTTGAGCTGCACCAGTCGGGGGTGTTCGAGTCCAGAGCGCCACCCAGCTCCTATTGCAGGAGACGTCGTAAGTCAGATGTTCAGAATGCATGCAGTATTGTCTGCCTGGATGTTCGATGGGCTGGCAGCAAAAGGTGACATCTGGTGACTAATGTGCTCAGATGTGAATGCTGCTCCCTCAGTTCTCTGGGCAGCAGCTGCTCTGCAAAGGCATAAATGAGACAGGGGGAGCGAGAGAGACAGCCAGGGACAGATAGGGGAAGAGGGGGTGGTCGCCGGGCCAAGGTGGGGGGTAGGGCGCTGGGCTTGAGAAGTGTGTTTGTCTGTGTAATGGTGTGCGTGGCTGTGTCTGAGTGTGTGTGTGTGTGTGTGTGTGTGTGTGTGTGTGTTCACCACGACAGCCGTCTGACTGTGAGGGGGGTGTGTGTGTGTGTCTGGGGGTTGGGTATGTCATGGGAAAATCAATGACTTTCTGTCTGATTTTAGAGGAGGTAAAACATGGCCTCAGAAAACCCCCTTTAGCTTCACGAGCAGCTCTCAACAAAGAGGCCACACAGATCTCGACCAGAGCTTGTATTGCTCTGCTTTGTATTTCCTGCAACCAAGTACCTCCTCAGCATTTGACAAAGTCACTATGTCAGCGACCAGTCAAATCATAGTATTTCCATGAGTACTGACTCTGCATGTTTGAACTGCACTTCACTTGAAAACAAAATCTTAAGTCTATAGCCACATGAACGGCTGTGCACGGCTGTAAATAGAACTGCAAACCATCCAATAGTGATATTTCACTTTGAACCAATGTGTTGGACCTACAGGCTGACAGACTGCACAACACTGCAGATAAAGGTCAAGAAATGTTTTACGACTAGTAAACTTTAGGCTGTGCAAAATTTGAATACCTTAGTCAAAAAAAAGAAAATCTTTAAAAAGGAAACTACATCCCAGTTAACAATAATAATAAACTAACGACCTGCTTTACACCTTCATACTGCAGATCATCCAATTGGATTTTGTGTAAAGTCTGCCTCTTATGGCTTCACGCTTCTTCTGTCATGGTGGTTTCCATGTGTCCATAGATGTCACCAGTCAGAACATGTGAAGTGTGTGGGGTGACAGACAGCTGTATGGGAGAGGTTGGTGCACACCCACTCCTATCCTTTGTGTGTGTGTGTGTGTGTGTGTGTGTGTGTGTGTGTGTGTGTGTCTGTGCACGCCCTGGCCCTAGCCCCATTACCCAGAGGTCACAGCCAGTGTAGATGTCCTGGTGACCTCTGGCCCTTCACAGAAAGATCCCCTGGATTCAGTTTGGCTATGAGCAACGTTTAAAACATCGAAGTGGGAACGAGATATGACAGCGAGTGGAAACAGCAGTCTAAAACGTTGAAAGCATTGAAAAGACATCCATACAAATTACGGCTAAGGTTTGATGTTGTTACATGACTAGTTAATCGCCTTAAAAAACAACAAAAAAAAAACTGATAGCACGGTGCATGTTTGCGTTGATTTGTGTCCAATAGTCTTGTCAAAATGATTTGCATCCTTTCTATTTGGTGGGAGGATCACGTGAAACTCATTGTGGATCAACACCCCGAAACATGTGGTCATTTGTGGCATTCATATGGACATGCTGCTTCTTAGAGGACACTTGAGCCCCACTTAAAAGGCGTCATGGGCTGCTTTCGATTAAGGAGGCGGTGGACTGCTTTAGATTTGATGAACAAGAAGTGCATATGCATTCCCTAAAGAATGTTAATGAAACACATTCCTCCTGGTGTCTCATGGAAACCTAGCTTGGATTTAGGGATAAGGAGGTGGAGAGAAATGGGGTCCCCCTACACCCCTCTGTTTAAAAAAAAAAAAAAAAAAAAAAAAAAAAAAATGCTCACAACATGCAGAGGAAAAAGGAAAGAACATGGTGTCGGATCGGAATATATTGAGTAAATTTGGGTAAGTCGTAAATTGAGTCCCTCAGGTCCAACTGTGTGTTCTCATTTAGTGATACAAATAACAGATTATACAGGATAGTTCACAAAACTAGGGTTGGATTCTGCTAGATGATTCTATGTTATTGATCCGGTTCCAAATTGGAAATCCTTTGTAACTTAGATTTGGTGAAAGGTGAAGTTTTTCTACTCAGAATGAATTCATACACAACTACCACGCACCATTTTGGTTGGAAAGTAAAGCCACTGTCTTTATTTACAACAATGATCATGATGATTTCTTATCTGCAAAAGGTTCACTACCAACGTTTTTGGAAATACATTGAAACTGAAAGTATCTGCCAAATGTTCGCTTTCCAATTTTGGTCAAATTGAATTTGCTAAATACCCACAAATGGCAACTAAAGCATTTCCAGGTTAAGTGGTTGAGGTTAAGAGCTAAAGGCTTGGTTAAGGTTTGGGAAAGTTTGTGGTCATGGTTAAATTAAAAATGATGAGAGACCAGTGTGTGTTATGATGTAAACCCTGGTCTCTGTGTGCATATATAGTACTGTGTACATCAATTGTACTTTACCAATTATTCACATACCACAAACCAAGACCAGCCTTAGCGTTTTGGGGGTTTAAGGAGATTAACAGCCCCCCCACCCTACCAAACCTAGCCACAACAAAATTGTGTCACTAATTTTGTCATGTAACTATAAAGACAGAAATCTCTGTCCATCCGTCCATCTGTGGCACCAATATCTCGAGAAGCTGGCATTGTATGAAGTTGACATTCAGCAGGTTCATTGCTCAGGACCCAAGGACGTGCAGTGTTGTGTGAAGTTGTTTGGATAAGTGGTTCTCGAATTGAGCTGTGCCAGTAAAAAGTAGTCTGTGTGGCAGGATACACTCCGGGCGCAGCAGCATAGGCTCCAGTCCAGTGACACAGTCTCAACCTGACCCTGTACAGCAAACAAAGCTAGCTCACGAGGTCATGCAGGACAAAATTATGGCAGGCTGCAGCGCACACCATAAAGTCTGGCCTGTTCCAAACAGGCATGCTTTGAATGGTCACTGCATTGGTCTTCTTCAAGGCTTGAAATCTTACTATTACTATGCAAAAAAAAAAAAAAAAAANAAAAAAAAAAAAAAAAAGGTGGTTATCTGCTTGTTTGGGATTTATTCTGACTAAGTGATGTTTGGTCTTGAGAGCTTCATCCTGCAGTTCTTGAGCCATCAGAGAACAGGAACAGGAACAGCTGGTACAGAAACTAATGGTCCGTTACCAAAATGGGTGCTATTTCCTACATCCAGGAAAACTCCTGAAAACCTGAACAACTATAAAAATATTCCATGTCCAACCAAATGAACAGCCTTGGCAGCCATATTGTAAATTCTCCTCATCCATCTCCTGAAGATGCTGCACGTTAAAGTCCTCATTGTTGTGAAGCCTGAGTTGCCATTGGAGACATAATATGACAAGAGTAACAAGTCAATTAGTGTCTGGACTACACACATATTGTATGTCACTTTCTTTGTGTCCTGAATGACAGTGGCCTTTAATTAGAAAAGAAGTAGTTATTCTGAGTTTTCATAGGAGAGAATAATTTGTCTTTTACACTCATTAAATATTATTAGTCATGCAATTCAAGTTGTGCCTCCCAGCCAAAGTTTAACTGTATGGAGACTTCACATGCACACACATACTGATTTATATCTGTTCACTGCCACTTACAGACATTTCAAAGAATTTATACAGAAATTCTTAAGGCAAACAAGAGTCAGGATGACAACTAGTGATTATTTTCATAATTTATCAATTCTAACTGGCTTACCAGGCTTGTAGGCAGGTAAATTCAGACGTGTTACATGCTAACGGCAATATGTTATAGAAATAAAGGGCCAGTCAGAAACGGGGATTTCAGGACAGTTTAGAACCTATAGGTTTTCTTACTGGATGCATTTCTATTGTCGTTGACCTCAAGCTTTGAAACTTGTTAAACATATGAGGGAGCTATACTATACTATAAACATGAAGGAAAAATGTCTCTATAATTTTAGTGGATTTTCATTTATATGCATGAACAAAGTTATGCAGACAAAAACAAGCCTGTTTTTTTAAATTATTATTATTATTCATACATATTACATGTATATTACGCCCAGTACTTGAGATCGCCCTTTCTATGTAGGAATCATGTTTGAATAATGGCAGCAGCATTTGCATTAGGCTGCTCTGCATTCATTTTGCTGATCACAGAAGAAATGTGTTTTCATTACAGACGCTCCAATCCGATGCTAATGAGACACTTTGCCAATTAATGAGTAATGCTATCGGTTAAAATAGGCTTGACATTACCACTGACAAATACAATGTTGCACCAGAATTATTGACCTAGTCTAATTATTTTGTTAAGTCCTTTCCATTCCACTGACCTTTAGTCTTGGCTGGATATATGCTTGAGTTTTAATGTTCTGCTTTAGTACTTTAATGCATCAATCATATAATCATTTATACAGTGTGTCTAGACCATAGTTCTATTTACCAGGCATACTGTAATGCTGTATTGATTGCCAAACCATTAGCATTTATACAAGCATCAATAGTGAAAAGTAGTCTTCCTTTTGGTCTGTGCTTTATACTGCAGGCTATAAATGGCTGTGTTATTGAAAATTCCTTTTTCCTTTCACTGCAGAGGGGGAAGAGGCCAGCCAGATCTCTATTAGCAGACTGGGATTTTCTCCCATGTGTCACAGTGAGTGTAATTGCAATGTCACACTTCAAGGACTTCATGTGGGTGGACGGGTGGTCTACCACAAGAGAGAGGACTGTAGTCAAAATACCAATTAATGAAGGCCAGAGAAATATGACCGGAGCGGCTTCAGGTCCGTACCTACCAATGACTGAGCCTGTCGATTGAAATTGTATCCCATCAGCCCTTGGTCGTGGGTCAATGCTCAGTGTCAGTGCTGGCAGATTACACTTTCCTCTCACAGGATCCTGTTCATGCCCTTGAGCACACATCCAGGAGTTCATCCCATACTTACTTCACCATGATGAATTCACAGCTTTAGAGAGAAAATGAACTCCGGCGCTTCAGCATTTCTTTGTAATATTATCACACAAACCACCGAGTCGAGCTGTACCTCAATGTTTTTCACTCTTACTGAGGTCAAACAAGAAAGTTTATTCCTTCTATTCTGTTCAGCTCTGTGCAAGGGAACAACCAAGAAGGGCTGGAAATATGTATGTTCTTCAGGATGATGATTTGGTTTGTGCTGCTCCAATATGATTTCAAAATTATTGTCAAAAATGTTTGATTATTTTCTTTTTAATCTACAAATTATATTACAGATTATTCAGTTAATCATTTAGTGTTTAAAATGTAAAAAAAAAAAAAAAAAAANAAAAAAAAAAAAAAAAAGAAAAAGATCTGGGACTGTGAAAGGGTTGTAACATATCAAGCATTATCAGTTAGCACGTTTAAGGTTAGCATGTGGTTGTGTGTGCTCAGTTTTTTGAAAATATGTCTTCTTCACATAATATGAAGCATCATTGAGTTTTTGAGATGCTTATGTGCTTTCAGGTTTGGCGTTCTGCTGGAAGAGTTTTTACTTGGTACATGACCCAAATGATGACCGACTAGGAACATATACTAATTCTGTTATTGTGCCATGTTACACTCTGACCTCGGCATACAGTTAAGGTGCTTTCACATGAGAAGCTCTATTTGTATGTATATGCTCACGTAGCAACACGCGTCATCAAGACGTAGACACAACTACATTTTGCAGGCAGAAGAGGACACTCGCTCTTCTTCTCCTCCGAGAAGAACCCGCCAACATAATGGTACAGTTTTAAAGTTGTGTAGTACAGCTCTCAAAATTGCTCGATGCAGATTATGAGCTTCTCCTCCATCGATATGGCACATACAACTATTTTCTCATTGGTTGGAAAGGTCACCAGCAGACAGGTCGAAGTTGAATGTGGTTGACCTTTGAGCATGGCAGCAGAAGGGGAATCTGAGCTGTGTGCACACCTTGAGGTTGTGTCGCCGCGAGGTTGGCAGTCACCACTTAGCTTCCAATACACAATAATGGAACGCTAGCTCAGCCCACCACTCATAATTTCAAAGCTTCTTCTTGTCTTTTTTTTTTTTTTTTTTTNTTTTTTTTTTTTTTTTTTTGCTCCTCTTTCAGACCAATGAGCAACGTGACTGTTCTCAGGTAAATACAGCAAAAGTAACAACTCGTTGACCGATTCAGATCAGAAGAAAGAATGGATTCATTTTACCAACAACCAAACCACTTAAGCTGAAGCCGTGGCGTCTGTCTGTTGTCATTGTGCCTGTTGTGTCCGTTAGCGCCAGCATCGTGTTGCTGCTGTAGGCCTGGGCTGGAGGCTCTCATGCTGTTGTCTTGGAGTATCTGAACACAGAGGATGCTCACTAAGCACACATGTGAGCCCTGAGGGATGGCACGTCCCAGCCTTAGTGAGCACATAACCCACTGCCAGAATTAATTACCACAGCAGGCTGTGACCTTGCCTCGCCAGCTCTGGCCCCAGCACCATTTGGAGATAAGTCACATCACCGTGTGGTGCCAAGCGGACCTCAGATATGGAGTCTGCATATGTAAATGGACTGGCAGGGCCATGTGGAGCGCTGGGCAGGGAGGCCTGCTGTGTCTCTGCCATGCAACAGATCCCTGTAAATAAAGAAACTGACCCATGAGGCATCCAGGAATAAACTTATCACATTATTGTTTGTAATTAATTGATTAGCCAAATAACACTAAATTAATCAACAGCATTTTTAATAATCAAGTATTCATTTTAGTATGTTATCAAGCAAAAGAGCCAAATATATCAGGGTTTCTCAAATGCAAGGATTTGCTGCTTTTGTCTGTTTTATATAAATATAAAGTAACATGCTCAGGTTTTTTCATTGTTGTTCAGACGGTTAATAGGTGCAAATAAAATTCACATTCAGTGAAAAGTAAATTTGCAAAACAAATAACATCAGACACCAGAGAGTTAATGAATCTTTATTTTAGCTAATAGCGTCATTTGTAAATGCATCAAACACATTTAATCTAAATTGGAGGAAATAAGCAACACATATTCTGCTACTTTAAAAAAAAAAAAAAAAAATGCTCTTGGTTTTCCTTCACAGATCCACATTACCAAGTCATGTCAGCAACTCACAAAAATGCACTATCTGATGATTATATCTAATTAAGTTAAATGTCACTTCCAGGCAACATAGAGTATTTTCATCCCAAACACTGCTGCAGTGTGACAACAGCATCAGGCATCAGCATTTAGTACAAATAGTCCTGAACAAAGAAAATATCACTTCAGCATCATCATACCAAACAAAAAATAAAGTCAGAGTATTTTACGACTCCACAGGCTGACCTCAGTTCATTCTGTAGAGGGTCAAGACACAAAGACACAAGTACAAGACACTAAAGAGTAATGAATTGGAATTAGTGCATAATGTCAGTAATGTAATGAATAGTATCTGTGATGGATGTTTCATTGATGGAAAGTAACTGAAAATATTTACTCACTAGATTTCAGTACAGTTTTGCTTGAACATGAGTAAATGTTGTTAACAGAGACATGGAGGCGACAGTGGGAGTGTGGAAAATGTGACTTAATTGCTTCCAAAATGGCTACCTGCAGAGGCTGCATTTGAGGTTGCTCACAAAGTTGTCACCACTTGAAATTTCACACAATATTTATGGCATCAATGTGATGTAAATGCACTGAGAGAGAGAGAGAGAGAGAGAGAGAGGGAGAGAGAGAGGGGCAAACAACTTATATGATTCCTACTTATGTAATTCCTCCATCAGGGATTAATTATAAAGATTGTCAAATTGCTTCAAATTCCTGGCAGGAGATAGGCAGCACTCTGGGATTTAAGGAACATTCCTGCCGAATGAAGTGGAAAAATCTACACAAAGAGTTGTGAATGCTAGAATGCTAGAAAGAAGGCAAATGAAGTGGGAATCCCAGCAAGCTAAGAGCCTCCAATAATGCCATCAAAGTATGTGGTCGTCATGCGTGGCTTCGAACAAGGTTTCATCATGAAATTGTGTACTAATGAGGAGGTGGAAGTCCTTCCAACAAAAAAAAAAAAAAAAAAAANAAAAAAAAAAAAAAAAAAAGTCAGAGATCACAAGAACCAAAGTAATAATTTGATTCAATTTTAAAATAAGATTTGTAATTTTAACTAAAGGATTTGGGCATTTCTTCCACCACTGGAGGCTAGTGATGTGTAAGTGTCGTTGGATTGAGACCTGCTACTATCTTTACCCTTCCCGCCACCTCTGCNCCCCTCCTCTATTTATGGAGCACTGCAGTGTAAATGGTAGTTCTGTGCTGGACTGCAGCTATGAGGGACCTTTCTCAATCCAACCAACCTGCACATCCAAAGCCCAAGCAGTAAAGTAAGCAAAGGCAGAAAGGGATATTACCCATTCGCCACACACTGGTGGCAAATGACAACCAATAGCCAGCCCACGTGTACGACATACATCCAGATGTGCAAACAGTGTGTAATATGCTGCATGATTCCTCACGTCTTTGTTTTCTTCCCCCGTTGAAAATCTGTGCAGCCTGAGACAAATTGCTGTGTGGCATTAACACTACAGTAAAGGATGAAAGTGCACCGAGCAAGGCAAACAAGCATCCCATTACAACCGCCACTTAGCAACAAACACATCTATTACAGCAGCTGAGCAAGGCTGGAGGTGAGCTGGCACACACCTCCTACAAGCTGCTATCCAGGGCAATGAGATTCAGGATACACCTCACTGGGAATTTCAACAAGAATGAAAGAAAGAATGCCTCCCACTTCTTTTCCCACTATGAAATCAAGGGCCATAGCAGCTGTTTACATACTTGAAAAAAGAGTCTCTTCATCAGATGATGTTTTATGGTTTCTTTAGAAGCTCTGCTGAGGCCAGGACCCGTCCCATTTCCATCATCATTTTTTTTTACTACTGACATGAGCATGACTTCACCTCCACAGAGACAAGCTGCTCAAATCATTGCTTCCACTGTATCATGGTGATTAATGGAGGTCTTAATACACTGAGCCACCTGATACAGCCAGACGTCTGCTTTTCTCTTTGTATATATAAACTCAGATATTTGCTCTTCTCTCTCTCTTTCTCTCACTCACTGCTACCCACAGGCTCATCCCCCAGGGCTGCACCTTATGACATGATGTGTGTCATATCAAATCTCAGACAAAGATGCCTAATTCCCTCTCTTTTTAAACCACGCTAATTACTGTGGTGCAAATCCTGACTGCTGTTGTCATGGTAATTGCCTTTCGGGGGTTATGGTGCCACTAATGCTTAACTGTGACAGAGAGTGAGCGCAAATGAGAGGAAGTTAGGATAAAATTGCAAAGGAGACACACATTCATTGTGTTCGCTCACTGTGTGCCAACATATTTCATGTTCTATCTTGTTTCATGGCGTGTATTATTGGCAGTTTACCTTGACTCCAAATGATCTGACCATGGTAGTGCACGGCATCAATGCCAGAAAATGAATTTGATGTGGGTGAGTGGGGATAAGTGTTCTTTCAGCACTAAGCAGAGTGCCAGAGGTCCCAACGCTGAGACCCCCTGTCCGCCGTTTATCCACTGCATTAAATGGATGTGTTGAGTTCAAGGAGGGGTCAGGGAAATATGGGAGACAACATATGTCAAACAATACATATAGGAAGAGAAAAGTAGGATCATAAAAAGCCTTTTATCATTTGGCAAACTGTGCTACCAGAGAAGAAAAAAAAGAGAAAAGCCTCATGGATTGAAGTGCTTGATCATCATTATGGAACAACAAGAGGCACCTCTGACAGTTGGCACCGATGTAATACTAAAATGAGAATGGTTTAGCTTTTCCAAGGTCTTAAGGTTCAGAGTGTGTGTGTGTATGTGTGTGTGCGTGCATGCTTTGGTTGTCGCAGTGCCCTTAGGATGTCCTTGTATAGTGTCAATTGTCCTGCGATACACCACACAAGCATGTGTGGCTTTCTGCTGTTTGGTGTTGTTATTTATCATAAACACTCATATTATATATCATATTAATTAACTGTCATTGTCTCAGTTTTTTATGTTCAGTAGATTCCATTTTATACGGAGGTTATACGGAGGTGAAGTTGCAGAGAATAGTTTTCATCTCAGGAAACAACAAATAAATGATCGCTTACAGCTACATTCTGACTCATGACATTAATGCGTGTATTTTTCTGCACACACACACAAAGCAGAGGCTAATTCAATATTCGAGCTCTTGTTTGTTTAGTCACGGGGCAAACAAAAGGCTGTGCCAGCAGCTCATTAGTGTGAATAGGATTTATTTCATTGATTTTGAAAGGAATTGTTAAGAATCTATTTAGAAATCAATTCTACACACAGAAGATCTCCTCTATGATAACACACACACACACATACACAACACTGGAATGCTGTTTAACCCTTCATGACTGGTGCTACTGCACAATCATTGCAAACTCATCTCACCAGATGCTGCAATGATGTAATATGCTCTTTGGTGACATTTAAAATGATCAGTAACTTTAATGTTTTATGATCTGAAGAAGCTGTTGTGGATCGGCACATTTTGACTAATCAATTATGTTCAATATCTGCTGTAAAATATGTTGATAATGCAAATCATAAAATATTCATTGGAGAATGATCTTTGAGGATGAAATGTTACAAAGTTTATGGCAGGCAGACATGGTATGAGTCAGGCTGAAGTTAAGCCTCATCTGCTGTTGTTTGACTTGTAGTTTGAGGACGGCGATGAAATCAGACTAATTAGCCAAACAATTAAACGGTCAGATGATCAGACAGATTTCTGACAAGGCAGAAATTTGGATCATGTCTCTTACAGTTTGAAAAGTCTTACCTTCCAAAATTCTTTGCAAAATGCCTGAATGCATCTACAAATAGGACAAAACATTACTCTACATATGACAGAATACACTGTACAGATATAGTATGTTATAAATGAGCATATGATACTGATTTTCATGTTCTTGTAGGGATCTATTTTAAAATCTTTACAATGCTAACTTGCAAAAAACACACTGATCTACTTCTGCTCCAAGTAACACATCTAGATTATGCAATTGCAAATCAATTTATTAGAGCATGTAAATGTTATAATCAGAATAAACCACCTCTGCTTGAACTTCCTCACCTGCTAGACTCTCCCTCATACTCAGATTACACAACATGTCACATATACACTGTGAATCGCAGAAACCTATTAATTCCATCCATGTATGCATCTGACTTGCATCATTGCCTTACTTATCGTATGGACAAAAAGCGAATGTAGCATATATGTAAATATATTGACTGTACAACTCCCTATTGTTGTCTTTTCAACTGATGATATTTATATTTATATGTTGTCCAGAATAATCACCACTGTCATGCTGCTGAGATGTGAAATTCTTTATATGCATTCAGTCCTCGTGAATGTTGCAGCAGTGTGTTAGAAATGAGAGTTTCAGCTGTGAGCTGCAGTGTCTCTGCCTCCATGTTTTTCAGATTAATTCCAAGCATCCCACTGCCTGAGAAACGAAAACACTGTGGAGACAGCCTGAAGTTACACTTTGATGGACACAGGTGGTCTATCGTCACCGTTGACTTTAGTGATGAAATTGTGACCCCCCCTGGTCATTTNACACAGGTGGTCTATCGTCACCGTTGACTTTAGTGATGAAATTGTGACCCCCCCTGGTCATTTTGGCGGGGCCTTATCAGCGCCGACCAAATGCAGGGAGCCTGATGGAAGGAGTAAGGAGATGATTTGTGGACGGTCTAGCACACTGATGGTATATTAACGCTGCATGCTGTCTCATTGTGGCTGTAATACATATTATGGAAAAGGAATGGGAGTCTCACATTCAATATAATCGGCAGAGATGGAAAATACCNCCCCAAAAAAAAAGTCACACTGCAATAAATAAATAAATAAAATCTACATTTTCTCAAGCATTTTCATGAGTCCTACAACTCTTATTTCCTTAAAACAAGTGGAAATAAAACCTGCTAGCACAGTGAGATTACATCAGTGTTTTCAAATACTTTGGTTGAATGAAGTGCAAACTTAGTAAGTCCAGTAAGTCTTTTGTTTTTGCTTTGTCTTCTCTTACGTTTAATGTTGTATCACTTGAATACTCTTGCTACATTTTTTTTTTTCCAATTTACATTCCCTAATTTCTTAAAATGTGGGAAAGTTTTTATTTATATTGGAAACAAGTTGAAATAATAGTACTGCAGTGGTAGATTTTGTCATTTATTTTAAGAAAATAAGCCTTTAGAGTTCAATTTTACTTGTTAAGATGAAGATTTGGTGCAAAACCCACTTACCACACAAAAAAACAAACCATTAGCACAGTGGGAAATGCTGTTCTGACACTAAAACAGATAAATGTCAGAGTTTATAAAGTACAGTTCAACCTTTCGCTGTGTGTTCCTACCTAAAGAAGAAAATCCACTGGCTGCAACCTTTGGAAACAGCCCTACCTATCTCCTCCAACCTGTGGCAGAAAATCTATATCCTCTTAAACTGGAGGAGTCACATAAGATAATAGATATATGAAATCCATCTTGTTTCTGAACTCTGTCCTTTGTAGGAAACAGATCAATGGGAAAGCCTCTCCTTGAATTGGCCACAGTGACACTGAAATGTTGGGTTTGATAAAAAAAAAAATAAATAAAAAAAAGATTGGATGTTACACAGTGCTGAACCACGCTGTGACAGTACTGGTTTGGATAAAGCCATAAATTGTAAGTAACCAAGGATTTTCACCAAAACTCCTCATAATGATGATGATGATGATAATAATAATAATAATAATAATAATAGTTAATCATTGTGACAGAATCTGTCTTTGTTTCCCTTGTTTATTTTCTTTCCTCAGTTATGATGATTCAGATGCAATTCTGATAAAAATCCCTGTATTCAAAACAGCCATTTAAGGATTTTGTGAGACCTTAATTGTCTTCTTATCTTTCCTGAAATGCTAAAAAAAAAAAACAAACAAAAAAAAAAACAGGTGGCACTTCCAATAAGGTTTAAACGTGCCCAAAATATGTTTTCAGAAATGATTAAAAGCCTGATTATTCAGCAATATACTCATATTTCTGAGGATACAGCTATTCCAAATGCATCCTGTGAGTGTGATACTTTTATTTTCTGCATAAGTGCATGTTTGTAAGTGGAGTCTGCAGAGCTATGTAGACAAGTGCCTGAGAGCTTGTTGCTCTCTCTTTCCACGTCATGTTTGTGCAGCCTGTTGCCCAGCAACCCCTGCTAAACACACTGGTGGAGAAGGAAAGCTGTAAAGCAGCAGAAGAAGGTGTTGTCGCAACTGTGTGTGTGTTTAAGTGTGTATCCATATGTCTGCAAACAGGTACTGCTGCTGCCCTCCATGGGGCGTAACAAGCTGTTGCACCTGTCCTCATCTCTGAAGGAAATGATTATGAGAAGACTTAAAATCAAAAAGGTACAAACCATATTAATTAATTTGATTGTGCTCGCCATTTGTTCTCTTTAAATAGTGTTAAGTCAAAGTATGTATTTTAGGAAATAATAGTTTGCACTTTGCAACTCTTTTTTGCACGATGTCCTAGCCGTTATCTTGCTGTTTGAACAGCAGAAACTTTTCAGGAACTTAGGAACATTCTACCAGGGCCCATTTTGGTACAGAAGTTGCTGAATCTTTTTTTTTTTTTTTTTTTNTTTTTTTTTTTTTTTTTAGCTCCTAGTCTAGGATAGATACTCTCTGAGGATTCTATAGTTCTCTTACCAAAATTGGTCGTGATTATTTTCACCCCAATTAATGGTGGTTTTGGAGTTTCTCTGTTGGCTGTTGCATCCTGAGAGGTTATAGGGTGCATTCCAAGTTCTTATTTGATTGATCCTCGCTCCTTGATCCTCGTGTGACCCAGAAACCAATCTGGCCCGTCATCTTTAGGGATGTTCCAAAGCTTTTATTTCTGTTCTGAGGATGGAGGAGCGAGGATGGAGGAGGCTCTCCAGAGGAGACTTGAGCAAGGAAACCCAAGACTCTCCTATGCAGAAGTCTGTTACTACCTGACAGACACACCCTTTTACTGGAAGTCTGTTTCTGATTGGACAGATGTATTACAGCTGATCTGATACACCAACACCACATCTTAATATAACCTTATCATGAGTTTCATCAAACATGAGGACAGAAAAATAACAGCAACATCTCAGGTGTAAAATTACTCTGAGTATTTATGTTTAATTTTGTCTGATTGATCATCTGTTTAAAACCACTGGATGTGTGTTCAGTGCAGTTCTGAATATAAAGAATCATAAAACAATAAAACTCCTCTTATATCATCGCAACCTGCTGTATTGATCTGTTCTAACAAAATGTTTAATAAAACATCCCATTTGGAAAAGTTCACTAACACTGATAAACTTTATATTTTATCTCTCTGTGAAACCTTAAAAATGTGATGATCTGTAGATTATATCATCAGATTGTTCTGCATGTAGACGTTTATCAAACTATTCATGTTAACTGTTACAGTAATATTCAGAGGAGAATATTTCATTATTTATTATCTTGTAGAAACTAAAACACAGCAGCTCCAAACGCTTTGACAGCTGATCAGTCACATTGCTTGAGGAGTGAGGATGTTTCATTTCTCTTAAATCATCGCTCCTCGGCTCCTCTGTCCTCGCTTCTTTTCCTTGCATCTTTTTCTCGCGTCTTCAGTGGCCAGGACTAAGACATAAGGAAAAGACTCAAGTGAGGGAAACATGGAAACAAAATAAGAACTTGGAATGCACTGATAATTCACCACTATCATCCTAGAGACTGACACAAGCAATCTGCTTGAAACAGCTTTACAACAGAGCCAATTTGAATGGCTCCTTTGAATGGCTTCCCTCTGGAAGACTCCTTTGGAGCATCAGATACTCAGTCCGAAGAAGAAAGTCATTTGTTCCTGAGGCAGTTCACCTCCTTAAACTCAGTTTTTAACTTTTAACTTTAATGTCTGTTTTTAATGTCTGTAATTGAATTGAATTGAATTGAATTGAACTGAACTGAACTGAAGTGAACTGAATTGAGCTGAGCCTTAAAGGGGGAATATTATTGTTATTATTGTTTTTGTTCATTTCCCTCATCTTCATACATGCTGAACATTGTCAAAGTGTCAAAACTTGAGACTAATGCCTATAGAAATGCATCCAAAAACAAACCTGGAGGTCCTAAACTTCCCTAAAAGCTTTATTATATATTTATTTATTTATTTTTTGATTGGTCTCCTTTACTTCTGTAAAATGTTGACATCATCATGGACTATAGACATACCCACCAAGTATGAGGCTAAGAGCGACTGTTGTGGATGTTGGCCAATCAGAACAAAACAAACTTTTTGAGAAGGGGGCCTTTCCAGTAGCTGAAATGGCCCGTTTTCACTCAGTGAGCACAGCAATGCTATAGTAAGGTGAGCAGAAATGGAGAGCTTCTTCTTTAACTCATAATTTGTCATGGATTTTCAACAGTCATACAGAAAGAAATCCATTCTCAAAGAGCCAGAGACACCAATTTTTCCACTGACAGCAACTTCAATACACTATAATGCAATGCAGCCACAAGACATTTTCAGTTAGGAGCACAAAGCTCACTTTTCCTTTAATGGAAAAACTCTTGCTCTGCTATCAATATTGCTCTCTCACCTCACAAGCAAAACCTGCAGATGAATGTAACAAGTTCACACCTGCTGTATGGGAGCTGATGAAAGTCAAGTCTGTGAAGGTAGATGCACAGTCTTTGGGAATGTGGATACACAAGAGAAACTGCAGAATGTCATCAGGAAATAAAGACTACGATGCAGCGAACATCACAGATTTAGATATATAGCAGTGAAAGAGTATCTGAGGGTGGATCACAGTAAATGTTACTGTAGATATGCAACATCTTAGAATGATGGCGTGTCAATGTGCTGATACCCATGGTAGAAAACAAATTAACATAAGAAAGAATTGATCAGCTAAGCTCCTTTGATGAAAAATAACTATACAGATTCACATGACCTTAAAAAGCATGTGACATTTCCCAGTGGAGGAGCAGCGACCTATCATCTAAAATAAGGAGAGCATCTTACTTAAATGTCACAGTGCTGAGATATTGTTGATGGACTATGTGGATGAGATGCATGTGAAAATTACAAGGTGATTGGCTGTGGTGTAATGTCAGGCTAATCATTAAACTCTCACATTTAGCTGAAAATGATTGTTTCGACATCACAAGCTTGGGATTTTGACAAACACAGCACATCACGCTTTGACTATAATTGACTTTTCACTCTGCACTGCAGTTACTGGAGGAATAATGGGGCTGGAAATAGCTAGTTAACCTCCTGTCAAGTAATACATGAAAGGAAAACACAAAAAGTCTTTACAGAAACGTAGCTAACCTTCTCTGTGAGAGGAACAGAGGGATGTCAAGGTGGGAATTGTTGCATTAAGTGGTTTTATTAAGTGGAACACCCACTGTGAGCTCAATCTGCCACGCAGGGAATGTTTGACACAAATTACACATAATTCCTGGTGAATGACAAAACATCCATAACCTCCACATATGGTTCAGCAGTACAACACTATTACAAATAGAATCACACTGTGAATCCAAAATATCACCACTGTGAGATTATTACTGTTGAATATTAGTTCTAATGTTCTTTAAATAAGCTCCGCCAAGAAGGTTATGGTGTTTGGCCTCATTTATCATAAACAAATCAAAAGGTAATTTTTTTGTTTGTTTGTTTTATTGCAAATAGCACAACTATGTGGCAATTTATAAAGTACCCATCATTTTTGGGCTATAACCCCTTAACTGTACGTGTCAAATCAAAATTCATTTTATTTTAATTCAAGGTGAATGTAATAGAACAGCCATGCTCATTTCTGTGTAAAGCTGTTTTGTTTTTCATCCAATACTCCTTCTAGATTTAACCTTATCTTATAAAATTTGGTTGTCATAAATCTTGGACATATTTTGCAGTTGCAATCAAATATAGTTGACTGCATTTATTAAGTCTGAGTGTCTGGCCTATAGGTGGCATTACAGAAACATAATAAATAGATGTTGTTATTCCAGACCCGGATTAGAAATTATTGAGTAATCCTCCAAAACTCATGGCCATCGTCAGTCGATTAGCATCATTGCGTATCACTGTTCCTATTGTGATGTTTCAACACCTTAATGAGTTCCGTGGGGTAATTTGTTCCATTTGATCCATCCTGGGGACTGGCGGGACCCGGTGCCTAGGGACCAACTTCAACACCAACTACAGTTTAGTGCCTTGGTCAAGGGTCATGGCAGGAGCCTAAATATGTTTTTGATGATGGTGGAAACCAGATTAGAGAGGAAATCCATGCAAATGCCACAGATTTGAACCCAGGACTTTCTTGTTGTGAGGCAACAGTGCTAATCGCTCCATTATCGTGCCTGTAATTTTGTTATTAATTCATAATTTGTAGAATTGTGCAGCTTTCAAGGAGGTCATCTCTCTCTGAGTGCTTTCTAGTTTGTGCATTGGAGTGACACGGTGATATTTGTTGCACGTCACTGCTGCAGTGATTGTAATGTTCCTCTCTGGAGATAACAGCAAAGGAAACATGTTGTCATCCCCCTCACCTCTTTCTCTCTCCCTCATGGCCTGAGGGAACAGTTGGCTTTCTGAAGGTTCTTCCCTCTTTGTGAGCGCACATTGATTGGCTCACTACTCCCCAAAGCAGAGCAGCATGGGGTGCTGGCAGCCTGCTTTCTGCCTGTGTTGCTCACCCTTGCTGTAAAAGATGAAAAAGGAAAGGAAAACGACGGGAGGAAATTATCTGGAGGTTTCACCGCAACCTGTGTCATGGAAGCCTTGGCGGTCTCTCTGTCTTTTTCTGTCTGTCTTTCCTGCTCTAATGAGAATCAATGGGGCTTTAATAGATTTCCCCCATGTCTTCTTGTCAAATGCTGTGGAGTTATGCTGCTCGTCTCCTCTGTTTGCAGACTCCTGTCCTCCTCCTCCTCCTCCTCCTCCTCCTCCTCCTCCTCCTCCTCCTCCTCCTCCTCCTCCTCCTCCTCCTCCTCCTCCTCCTCCTCCTCCTCCTCCTCCTCCTCCTCCTCCTCCTCCTCCTCCTCCTCCTCCTCCTCCTCCTCCTCCTCCTCCTCCTCCTCCTCCTCCTCCTCCTCCTCCTCCTCCTCCTCCTCCTCCTCCTCCTCCTCCTCCTCCTCCTCCTCCTCCTCCTCCTCCTCCTCCTCCTCCTCCTCCTTGCCCCACTGATTCCCTCCATCCTTTACAATCCTATTTGTTGACCAGCTTCCACCACTCAGTCTGCAATGCTGTCAACCAGGTCACACACAATCCCATAATACAACACACCCCAATAACACCATCGTTTGGGGAGCTTAGGGGCTTCTTAAAATGAAAGCAATGATATCATTGTCATTACAGCTATAATTTAATTCTCATTTTCATGTTTCAGCTAAAGGAAGTCAGGCAAAATATGCCAACACAGCTCTGGAACATTTTAGTTTAGTGGACCCTTGGGAATGCTGTTTGTAACACAACCACTCTCTCTCTCTCTCTCTCTCTCTCTCTCTCTCCCCTGCAGCCTTTCGGACTCACCACTATGCTGCATGAGCTCTCTATCCACAGCGTAGTAAAGTGTGCACAGGGAACATTTGGACTGGAAGACAGCCAGTGGTTGGTTGCAGAGGATGTGGGCTGGTCTCTGGAGCCTGGCGGTTGTTCATTCATAAACCAGGTGGGAACTGTAAATGAAAACACAGGCATCTCCCTGCCTACACTCTCAAAGATCACATTGTGCTCATTTTATGTAAGGTTCTGCAGGTCTCCAACTTTGGTGCTATATTCTGTAAAGGTGAAAGGGTTTGTCTATGCACAGCAGAGATTTTTTAAGGTTTTCAGCTGGGGATTTAAAATGATTTGACATCAGAGAATCATTTATTCACAGCTCATAGCAACATATCTGTCTATGTGACCTTCATCAGGATGATCATCTCAAAACACAAAAAGAAGAAATGCAACCCATGAAGTCTATTTTTTGCAAATATACTGAACTTTTCATTGAATTTGGTTTTGTCTGCCACATGAAAGCTGCAATATTTAGAAAAAAAAAAAAATCCTCCATTAGGATGACAAATTTTGGTTTGTCAAAATCTTGACCTTTCTGCCAAACCTGTAAATGATAAATGTGTCCCCTAAAACAGCATCGTCAAAAATATGACTTTTTCCCCCCATTTTCTTTCCATTCTCTAGAATTAAGTTTTCTCCTAACATTTCAAATTTTTTGACAGAATTTTTCTAGATATTTTCATTTTCTACAGTTTTGTAGAATTTTTAATTTTTGTACTTTCTGACATAGTAGTCTAGAGCTTTTCCCCTCATCTTTTAGACTTCTTTTATTTTCTACACTTTTGTAGACTCAAATAGAAATCAAGAACTTTCTAGGATCAGTCATTTGTTTTAGTTTTTTGGGTATTTTAGTGTTTTACGGAATCCAGAATTTTCGAAAACCAAGGTTAAAAAATTTCTGAAATTTCCAGATTTTCACAAGCCAAAATTTGTCATCCTGTCTACAGAAGGATTTATTACCACTGCAGCTTCTAGATGGCAAATAAAAGACAAAATCAATGAAAAGTAAAACTGCAGAAATGACTTTAGACTCCAGATGGTTAAAGATTGAAACTCAAAACTTTATAGATATAAAACTGATTGTGGCCACAGCTTTGTTTCTGCTTCCACTTTCACTCCTGCTGATTTTGTCCTCACAAACACACACACACATTCAACATAATGTGAAAGCACGAGCTGGTGAAAACTGGTGTTGCCCATATAGTCCATCCATCTTCATGGCAGCCATCTGGCTAAAAGCTTTCTGTGGAAACAGAGGCAGGACTGCAGGGACGAGTCTGTGTCAGACACCACAGTAACAGACAAAATGGGCTATCGCAGGGGTGAATTATTGTACAATTTCTATTTTCTTCCTGGTGAGATGATCTAATGTCGCAGTATGTGTGTACAGAGGTTAAAACTTTGATTCTAATCCAATTAAGGCAATGAATCAGACTGAAATCAGCTTACATCAGCCTTGTTTTACTCGAATAGCAGCCCTAGATTATGCAATCGTATGACAATTTACTCAAGCAGGTAAACGCTCCATCCATTTAAAACTTCTGTACTTCCTCTCATAAGATGATTAAATAACAATTTATGTATATTTAGCAAACGACAGAATCTTTTTAATTCCATCCATGTGTTAATTCAGATTTCTGCCTTAATCTGGACAAAAATACAATCAAAGGACATCAAACCTGGATGCTTCTTGCTGTGAGGTGACAATGCTAGCCAGTGGACCAGCACGCCCTGGCAGAAAAGCATGATGGGTAATTCTGATGTCCCACTTGTTTTCCACTTGAGCCTGCTGATACTGCACTGTTGTAAGCATCACTTCTCTTACCATTTCCCTGAATTTTTGGATGAGTGGAAGTGCCTGATATTCATAAGCGTATATTTAGAACCAAAAAGCACTGACAGGCTGTTATTGAGTCTCCTTGACCCAGTTGATAAGGAAAATTCTTGTCTATATTTGGATCGGTGTGTCTTGTACCAGCGAACATCGCATACGTCATGCCATCTCAAGTGTGAAGGTGTCACGATGCTGTGATCACAGGTCTGACTGTTTGAAAGATGGCAGTCCCTTCACAATGGAAGAAAATCTAAAATCTACATGAGATGAAGACACAAAGCAGGCTGTTATTTGCACAAACTATGAGCATCAAACAGTACTTCAGGTCAAATAATATTTAACAATCCAGGGAATTCTGCCAAAATATCTGTAACATACTATTTTTAAACAACAGGTCTCCATAGTTGTAGGTAATACTCTTACATGAATTGAGAGAATTTGTGGAATGAGAGTTATTGTAAGTACCTCGCCCTAGAGTTCCTTGAGTTTAAAAATTTTTTGTTGTGAAGACACTAAATATCTGCCTAGCTGCATTTAAAATTAGCTGAATGGTATGAAATATAGATCTACATGATTTAATCTCATGCACTACCCCTTCATTTGATTGTTTAAGGAGTGAATTAAGAGCAGCAATAACATTTCAGATCTTATTTGGCACAATTTTAGAAATCAGGATCCTAGAATCGAATGAAAACACAAAGGCTTTATGATGGATTACCAGCTTTCAGTTTACTCAGGGACATTTTAGTAGCTACAGATTCCAAGATAACTAAAATATTATTATTATTATTGCCTCTAATTAGACTAAATTATCATCAGGAATTAGATGTGGCAGTGTCTTGTATTTCTTTTTTTCTCTCCTTCCTTTTCTTAGAGATTAATAGGTAATTTGTTAAAGTTACCTTACTGGAACATCTATTGAACATCACAGGTCTTTATTGCAGTTACCAACTCTATAATATTGATGAGGCTTTGGTATCCTGGAATCAAAGGATCATTCTTTCATGTTAGTGCAATTACTGTGGATCACAACTACTTAAAATTTTCCAATTTCCATAAGTGGGAAATATTCACATTAGCCAATGCAGTTATGGCTGGCTTACAAGCCTGGGACATGCTGAAATCAATGCTTCCTGTCACCTTTTAGCAGGACAAATGGTGCCTATTGTTCCAGTCCATTCCTCCCCCTAATTTAGACAGCTGGGCTTGATACTCAGAGAGACATGGAGAGCATGAGGGACATGGAGGACTGGTATCAGACCAGCAGCGTCTAAAGTCATTTTGTTATTTTTACTTTTCAGTGATCTTTGCTTTGCCACCATCATTTATCTCCTAAAAAGCTGCAATGTAATAATTCTTTACTGGACAGGTGACAGATTTTGGCTAGTAAAAATCTTCTTGTCTTTTCATATTTTGCACTTCACTTTTAAAAAAAAAAAACTTGTTTCTAGAACANAAATCTTCTTGTCTTTTCATATTTTGCACTTCACTTTTAAAAAAAAAAAACTTGTTTCTAGAACATTCTTTATTTTAGGAAAAATTCAAGAATAATTCAACATTAATCTAATATAAATTAAAATAGCATAAATACTTAAAAATAAATAAACAAATATATAATATACTGACTAAATATAGAAAGGGGAAAACTCAACAAAAAGGGATAAATTCTAGAAAAAAAATTCTAGAAGTTCTAGAAGTCTGAAAATCTAGAAAAATTAAATTACATTTTTAAAATAAACAAATAAATAAAAAATATACAACATAAAAAATTGACTAAAAATTGAAAAAAAAGAAGAAAAAAAACAAATAAAACATTTCTAGAAAACTTTGACCAAAACACTAGAAATTAAAAAAAAAAAAAAAAANAAAAATATATATATATATATATATATATAGCTCTCAATCACTTGATTCTAGAAAATTCTTCCACATTTGATTGTCATGTGATTCACGTTTAATTGGGTCTTTTGCACTCACTCTGTAAAAAAAAGCAAGCGGGCCTTATTTTTATTGTTGTTTAATTCACAATAGTTACATTAAAAGACCATACCATCCATTTTGCATGTTTGAGCCTAATATATTCAATTTTCATACGTTATGTTACTGACAATCATTTCCTAAAGGATAAAACCATATTTCAGTTTTCCTGATATTTTGCAAAATCTCTTAATCTTTCAAAATTAATTATTCAACTGATACACCCACCTTAAAAACTGATGTTTCTCCTGCTAATAGTCACATAAAATTATGAAGTCATGGTCATTAAAATTTTTTGATAAATGCAGGTCTTCTTTTTTAATTTACTGTTCCAGTAGTATGCTTTGGGAAATGATTGTCAGTAATGTTACGTGTATGAAAATTGAATATATTAGGCTCGAACATGCAAAATGGATGGCATGGTCCTTTAAATAATATACAATAATTTATAGTAGATTTTTTTTCATTTTTTCTACAATTTCACATAATTATTCCTAGAATGAAGAAGAAAGTTGGCAAGTTCTTTAGATTCTTTTGACCTTAGATCATTTTGTTTGGCTGAAATTTGAAGATTTCCACAAGTAAAATTTTTTTTTCTAGTTTTCATAAAGGATTTTTTTTCAGTGTAGTTTTTAAAGGGGCAAATAAAATCCAAAGTCAATGAATAGCTAAATTGTAAACATGACTTTAGAGAGTAAACAGTGTCAGTAAAATATGAGAGAATGAAACCTTCCACCCCACTCAGCCTGACCCTGAGCACATCCCTGCGTGGAGCAGACTTGTGTGCCCTGCCTGAGGTAACAGGTGACACTGGGTGACACTGGGAGACACTGGGTGGAGTGGGTGCTGCTAGACTGGATGCTGCTTGGCTCCGTGACGTCAGCAGAGAGCCAGCCTGCTGCTGATGCCGCTGCTGCTCTGAAACATGTCTTTGTTATTCAGAGCTTTCCACCGGAGCCCGGTGACCTGCAAAACACGGAGGTGGCGCCGCACACAACCAAACTATGTGTCTGTGTGCGTGCATGTGAATGCGCGCGCGTGGGGTGGTTTAGTGACCTATCATAGTATATAATTGTAGTAGTTACATCATAAATAGTACGTTGTACTGCTAGTACCAAAATATTATTATTATTATTATTATTATTATTATTGCATGATTAAAATCATAAAAAGTTGTACAAAATATATAATACAATGAATGAATGAATACAATGCATTGTGCTTATTAATATATTAATAAATCGTTATTATAGTTTATAAAACCACACACGATGTTTGTGATAAAAACATCACAATGTTTCAGTAACTATTTTAATATTATTTCTAGTATTACTCCTGTTACTACGAGTATTAATAGCATAATAAGTAATAATAGTAATATTATATGTATAATAGTATTGCTTTGTTAGTATCTTTGGCACCATAGTAATAATTTGTCATTGGGTGGATTTGATGCATAAAATCCCCAGCGTGCTTATAATCCATTCAAATGTTTTAAAGTACTTAATAATAAAGATTAATTTCTTTAACATCGCGTAAAGGTCCACGTTCCGCGTGGAGGAGCAGATGGCTGCGGAGCGGCAGTCCGGCTCCTCCGCCTGCTGCTTCCTAATGGCTCCTCCGTGAAAAATCCGCGACGCATTTTGCGCGCAGCCGCGGAGCATGGGTCCTTTTGGTAATAGAATAGCCAATGTAATTTGACACTTCAACTTACTGCGCTCTCTGCTAGTTGATTCAGTTACTCTCCCACTGACGTTGAGTCCGTTCTCAGTGGCTGTGAGAGGGAAGATATTTAAAAACAAGAGCCGAACATTACCGAGGACTTTCTGCGCGTAAAGACCCGGTGAGTAGCAGCAAACTTACCGTTGTTGTCTCGCGTGGCGTTGTGGAGCTCTTGTGCGGGGAAGGTTTTGTTTCCACTTTGGCTCAGATTGTTTCTCAACAATAGAGTGACCACTTGAACGGGCGTCCAGCCTGCAATAACAAACCTCCGCGTTTTATTTACCGTTACGCATCTCCGTGCCACCGCGTTTGACTCTCCGGTTCTCACGCAGGTTGTGCAATTGGTTGGTAACAGATGCCGCGTTGATCTCCTGAGCTTCGGGCTTGGAGGACTACGTTGCTGCCTGTATGCGTTTTGCTTGCAGAATGAATCATGCCGCGATGCGTGTGTGTGCGCGAGCGTGTGCGGTTTAGAGACAGGTCCTGCTTTACCTTTTGCTGCTGATGTGCACAAAAGCACATGGTTCGACTAATCTGTGTTCATTAATGCTGTGGTGTTGAAAGGATGCGTGCAAACTGCAGACAAGACAGCGGGTCACTGCAGATTTAATGCAAAATCTCAGTTGATGTGTGCAGATTATATTTGGAATATCTCTCCACTTTGTTAGTAGCAGCACATTTCTATTCCCTGACTGCTGTTTTGGAGACTTGTTAATCAGTCTGTATCACAGCTCACTCAGAGTGATCTCGCTGCTGTAGCTCATCACTGCTTCATATGGCTTTAACAAGTTGACTCCCCAAATTCCTGGTGTCTGAGTCTGGGTCCATTTGAGCCGGAGGAGCTCTCATATAGAACTGGGTTCCTTTTCACTCCTCTACATCTGTCCAGGAAGCAGAAGCATGGCCAACTGGGAAAAAAAATGTAAGCCAGACACAGCTCCCTGATCTGCTTCCTAACCATTGTCACTCAGAGTTTCTTTCAGTTTTTTCAGCTTGGAGCATCATGCAAACAACAGGTGCAAATGTTTTTTGTCTCTCTCTCTCTCTATTTTTTTTTTCTTGATGAAATGTCCAGTAGAAGTCTTCCTGTTTTTGTTATGCTGCTGGAAAGTTCATTCTCCTCCTGTCTGCTTTTAGCTGCAGCAGCTGAAGAGCAGACAGGCTGTTTGGTCACAGCTGTTGTGGGTCATTTAAAACTTCAGTAGTGGCAGCAGTTACTGAGCAGCCTCAGTCACTTCAGAGCTTTATGTTTACATTTCTGTCATGTAACTCAAAGGTCTCAGCAGTTTTTATTTACGGTTGCCTGCAGCTTTCTGAACCCACAAACTGCAAAACATCTTATCAAGTCATTTTTGTCTGTTGCCGAGTCCTAAAAGTTTGATTTTCTTCAAACAAGTGAAAAATCTGACAATGCAGGGACACATTTTCAACATGTTTGCAGTACAGTGATAACTTCCTAAAATCAGATTTTGTTTTCTTTGCTTCTAGTGCTGTGATCTGCTCAGCTGTCTTGTTTCAAGATACCGGCACTCATTTCTCAAAAACAACAGAAGCAGGTTGGAATAATCTTACCAACCTTGATTTAATAGACATGTAGGAATTGGCTGTTAAGTTGGGTCAATGTGACATCCAGCTGTCATTTCCAATGGTTTTCAAACTTTCAGATAAACTCTTGGCACTCAGAAGCTTGGCAGTGCAGGATGGGAACTGATGTCAAACTAGGAAGCTGCCATCTTTATGCATCTGGCCTTTTGATTGCTCAGTTTTCTTTTGCTGAAATCCCTGCGTGGGCCGACTACAATTTGCATGAATTAGAAGCACTCGATAGCTGGTGTGATTAAACACTGATTGAGCTCTGTTTGTGTGGGGAAACTTCCAACTTCCAATCAGTTTAATGATTAGAATACAGGATAATGTCAGACATCAGAGATTTTTTTTGTGTCCCGTCCCCTCCCGAGTCAACCCTCCTCTTTGGGGCCCCAGGTTGAGCTCCTGAATAACCATGGGGCAGACCCACCAGGCTGACCTTCTTCTGTTCAAGATGAGGATGTTGAAATACCAGCCGTCAAACAAAAGACACATTGAAACGGAGATCTGCAACCCAGCACGTGTGTCTGGATGCTGAAGTAGACCATTTATTAACTCTGCATTTCCTACTGACCAATGAACGCCGCCAGCACACAGGAAGGCAGAATAAAGCTGCAAAAGGACATTTGGCTGTTTGTGCTACAGATTAGTGCACAAAACGTCTGCTTTAAATATTTCAGTGAAATTTTCTTTATTTGTACACAAAGAAATTAAAGCTTTATATCTGCTTCACTATCTTTGTGCATCGGTGAGACACAAAACAGTGTGTTTTGTCTGGATCGCACCCAGCCAGAGGTCTGTGTGTGTGGCACTGTGAACACGTTTTCTGTGCAGGGTGGGAGTTTCGCTCTCGCCTTTCCTCCCACCCGACGAGGTGAGAGTAGAGTATAGGCGGAAGCTGGAAATGGCTGTGCCACATGGGAAATTATTCAACTCTCAGATCAGAGAGGACACACAAGAGGCCTCATTACCTCCAGCAGCACTGCTGGCCTGAGTGTGTGGAGAGCAAGCGAGTGTNACACAAGAGGCCTCATTACCTCCAGCAGCACTGCTGGCCTGAGTGTGTGGAGAGCAAGCGAGTGTGTCTCAACTACACTTGCCTGGTAAAATGTATCAGTGGATTATATTCTGCCTCTTCATCACACTGATGCTGCTTTTGTGGTGAAATATTCCTGAACGATAACACAGCAATATTTTACAGAGATGTTGGCAGATAATTACCGCTTTGTGAAATATTGCGTAGTGCTCTGATCTACATTATATAAAACTTTTCCCAAAGGTTTTTGCAGTTTCAACAATGTGTGTTTAAGTGGTGGGTAAACAAGGATAGATGCTGTATAATGTCATAATGTTACTGATTTGACTTGGGAATTTCACTCCTGAAACAATGAGTATAGAAAGCTGTTTTAACAGGGAAAAGACAAACCAACTGCTCTTCTTTCTGGTCTGATCCTGTGGGAGGTTTGTGTAGGTTTCCCTCAAAGTGCTTTTTGTGTTGTCTTTGCTCGGCAGAATGAACTCGTAGGATAAATCACGCCGCTGGTATGGCTATTTTCACTGAGTAAGAAGATTGCAGGGCATGTCTGACGCTTTCCACAAAGAAAGTGTGTCACTGGGCGGTTGTAGTGCTTTAATCTTGAGCTTAATATCAGCCTCACACATGCAGCCTAATAGATTTGAAGCAATTCATTTTGACTTGAAAGCATTTAAAGAGCACATGCCTCCACTAAGGCTGCATAATCTTCTAAATCTGCTCTTTTAATAATAGAAAATGTCTGGATATGGATCTGCATCAAAAGGAACACAGTGTTTTTTTGAGGAAAACCTAAATGCTAGAGCTTTGTACAAAGATAAATAGTGCTGAATTTACAGTGAATCAGACTCATGAACAATGGTTTATGGTCATTTAAACTCATCATGTTGCTGTAGCGACATCTGTAGGCCAGATACCATCCATTTTTGCAGGGTCACAGCTGATATTGGCACATGTTGTCTAACTTTGATTACCAATGCATAATTACACAAGTCATGGCAGTTTATGTGGAATAGGCCACACCTACAAGAAAGTGTTGACCAATTAAAGGAAAACCATTTGGAATACAAAAAAAATACAGAGAACTAACTTCTTCCAGGGTCATTGAAATATGTTCTGTACCAAATTTGGTGAACATTGGATGTTTTGCAATGGTGTTTTGCAAACTATTTAAGCCAAAATTGTCATGATTTGTACTGAAAGATTTGTTTGGAGCTATAGAATCCAGGACAACAATGAATTAGCTGCCAATATATTCTTTTTTATACTCATGGCCTAACATTCCACCAAACTTCAGTGAAATGTGTTTAGCTGTGAGCATATCTGGTTAAGAGACAAACGTTACCTCCTTTTCGTTGGTAATTGTTATAATGAAGTTACTTGTGTGCATTTACAGCATGGTAATCATAATTGTGAAATATCTCAGAAGGTGAGGTTATTATAGGATCATCATCACACCACCACCCTCCTCTCATGTGTGTTGGTTCGCACTCTGCATTCCTCATGTGTGTGTTTGTGAGGTTAATAACACTCCACCTCGGTGAAATGGACCCACAGTGACACGTGTAGGGAGCAGATATCCACTAAGGGCTTTAATGATGGAGAGAATGGTCAGACTGTACCTGTCAGCTTGGCTGTTGACTGTTAATATGAAGCTCCTATTTTGAAAACACGGCTCAGGGGAAGGGAATCTGTGTGTGTTTGTGCAGGAAGGAGATATGGAGAAGAGCGAGGGATGGGAGAGGTGCTGGGAGTGACGCCAGACCACAGATCATTTAATCATATTAGAGTGTGCAGCCACTTTGTGCATATTTTCGGATGCATTGGTGACTGGAGTTGTTATTGCACGAAATGAAAGGCTTGACAGGAAGGATGAGGAGGATGATGGTTTGGTTTGACAGAGAGATGAAAACTACCCCTTACTTTTTTTTTTTTTTTTTNTTTTTTTTTTTTTTTTCTGAGATTTGTCAGATTAATTTTGCCAGTGGTCATATTTTCTTATAATAAAGATATGGTGCTCCAAGTTAAAGATTTGTGGTTTTGAGACTGATACTGTTATTGATATTTGAGGGTAAGAAACATCCAATAATGATTAAGACCTAACATAAACAACTATTTTTCACCATTTTTCACCAGGATCCTTAAACTTTGTTATTGAAGATTTGTCACAACTGCCTTTCTAAGGCAGAGGCATGATTTAGAATCTTATCATTCTGCTGGTTAGTAATAATTTAGACAATTTAAATCAGTACAATTCATAGATTTACCAGAAGTAAAACTATTAAACAATAAATAAAAACAGAAATATAACAAAATGTACTTCCAGAGGGCTAAATATACACCAGTCTGCAGCCAGTAGCAAATTTAGCCCAGTTAAAGAGGGCTAATTTTGTCTTTAAATCACCAAAATCACTGAGTGGGATTTATTACTGCAATCTGATAACGTACATGCACATATATCTGTGAAAGGCAGATTATCAACAAATAAGCTTGCTCATAATCACATACAATTTATGCATATTTCCTTGTTATTTGCTTTTAGAGGTCTATTTTTTGTTGCTGCTGCCACTTGTGAAACATAATGAGAAGACTTCAGCAAGTTGAGCCAGTGGAAGGATGACCGTTGTGTATATTAGCATTGGATTTGAACATGTCCTTTTGGCTTAATCCCACTGTTGACTCGTCTGCTAAGTACTGAGTGTGTTATTTTTGCTCTTTTTTGGGAGCCCCTCTCTGCATAATCTCACTTAATCTAATCTATCCCCTTTATAATAGACTGGGAATGACATGACTTTATAGAACAAGCTTTAGTGTAGATCCACACCAAACAGACTGGTGTGCTGCTTGCTTCCTGAGCCCCTGTGGCAAAAAGCTCTTGTGAAAATGCAAGTGACCTCCATGGCCCTTGTTAGTCTGAACAATAGGCCTGCCTGCTCTTACAGCTGCAGCCATGCTGGAGGGGAAGTTAGCAGTAACACAAAACACACAGTGCATGATTAATAGGTCCAAATTTTGTATGCTTGGCTCCATTCCACGTTTTCAGGAAAACTCTTCTTCTTCTCTTTAAAGTCTCAATTATGTTCAGGCTTTATTGGATTAGAGTTATTCATGCTCAAACTGATAGACAGGCTTCTTGAAGATGAAGGTACGGATAGCGTAGAAGCTAAATGTGAAACTGACAGAGATTTAAAGTAACTGTTGCACCTGTTGAGGTATTTACTACATTTATCTGATGGCTGTACAAGTTACTTTGTAAAGTACCGTAGGTTCATATATGAAATAAACTATCACCAATACTTCTTTCTTTCTTTCTTTCTTTCTTTCTTTCTTTCTTTCTTTCTTAACTCTGAAATAAATTGTCCTTTGTTGTAAGAGTACATTTACTTTTTGCACTTTTGTACATTTTGCTTCTAATAGTTTTGTGTTTACTTGCGTAACATTTGGAATGACTTACACACAGTGGAGCATTTTTTTATTACAATGTGCTATTACTACCTTTGTGAGTAAAAAAATCTGAATACTCCTCTTGAAATATTGTGAATCGACTAATAGTTTATATGTTATTATTGTATATGTATGTAGCACTATCTGCAAAATTCTAAACCACTTTGCATACTTATTTATAAAATAAAATCCTGGAGCTTTTTCAGGCCTGCAGCAGTCACAGGCTCATGCATGTTAGATGTGACATGCTGTGAAAAACACAGTGGATGTCACAATGCAGAGCCCTGGTGTAAGTGTAAGTGAAAAGCTTTGAATCATGAATAACATCCAGCTCCTCCAAACTCTCAGCTTCTATAAATTAAACAAGGAGTAACCCAGGAACCCAGAAGAGAAGTCTGATTGTCAAATTTGCAGTGTTGGAAACAGCATATGGTAGCATTGCATGGCAGACATTTTTCCATCTGATCTTTCAATGTAGACTGAGAATCTAGCAGCTACTCTTGAAATGTGAAAATGTCTCGAGAGGTGTAATCGCACTATCAAAAAATGGTCACTGAAACGACTCCACAGGGGCTCTCTAAAGCGTTGACCATCGCCACGGCATCTTGCGTGGCTCTAGAGTTGTTTTTTTTTTTTTTTTTTTTTCAGGGAGAAAGAGCCACACTTCTGTTGAGTAATGAAGATGATTCTATGCAAGTAGTGGAATTACATTCAACAGAGCCTGCGGGGGTCCATATCTCATTGTTCTCTGACAGGGAAAATTAACTGGGATTTACTAATACACGGGGAAGGTCCTTCCCCCATTCTCTTTCTCTTCCTCCCTCCCTCCCTCCCCCTCTTTCNCCCCCCCCGTGATGTAACCACCCACTCACTTCACCCCAAACACACAAGCAGAAAGGCAAATTTCCAGGTTTGCTTTCAGTGTGTGAAAACATAAACAGATAAAATCCCTGACATGTTGCACCATTTCTCAATCATCTGTTGCCACACGCCAACACACGGGTGTTTATTGAAATATTTTGCATTTCACCTGTTTTCCTTTGCATATTTACTGTGGCATCACCTGAGATGACCTTTTTTTTTCATGGTCATTGTTTTTCAAAGCAGGAGCTATCTGAAATACTTCTACTGATTTAAGCCTGAAGTTCTCCTGGAGGCATTAATGCCTTGCTCAGGGACGCTTTAGCAGTGCTGATGGGCACTGTAGAAGTCAGCCATCTTTATGCTGCAGTGACATTAGCAATGATCATTATTAGAAAAGCTAATTATGCTATTTGCTCAATTTTTGCCAAATGTCCTTTTCTGTCTTTAGGCTGTAACGGGAGTGACTTGGCTTTATTTAGCAGTTAGCCTTGCTGTCTGGCTGGCTTTATGTTGGTGGTTGCATTTGTAAAATACCTGGATTTGTTAAACTCCAAGTCATATTAAATTATCTAATCATCCAAGTCTTATTGAAAATATTTTCCAAAGCAAAATATTAGGTTAATTATAGTTTTTTAATTAAAATTTTAAAAATTAAATCTAAAACTAAATGGTTCTGATAAAGGATTTATCAGAACCATTATCTAATCTCGTTGTACTAGTACAATGACAACAAAGTCTGATTCTGATTTGGGATGGAATCAGATTTTGATAAGTGGATTTGATACGGATTTAGATTTGATAAAACTCTAGCTGTGTTTCATCATTACTAATAGAAATAGTTTCAAAATGGCCATATCTGGTCATTAGTTGGATTGTTGCTGAAGACAAGATGTTTGAAAACTAAAACCTCTCCAAGGGTCTTGGGGGGGGGGGGGGGNGGGGGGGGGGGGGTCAAAAAGTTCTTTAGTGGCCTTTAAGTGCTTTAATTTTGTCATCTTCAGCACCAGCAGCAGGAGGCAAACATTGTGATGTCACAGGGGTCAGTTTCTCTGACTTATCATCGTTCTCGCTGTAGCTACAAAAGTCTTTATATAGTTATTGTAACATGCTACATAGTGCTCCACTCCATTTGATGTGTGAAATTGGTGGAGTCCTCCATTAAGAAATGAATGCAGACTTTCTTCTAAACAGTAGTGCTGTGTCCAGTTTGATGAATCTGACCGTGCCATGAGATTTACAGACATCACATGATGAGTCTGAATGAAGTTGCTTGCTGTCATGTGCTGCCAGTGGCGGATTTTCTCTCTTTTCTGTGACTTGATCTCATTTTTCTCACCCTGGTCAAACAAAACTGCCTGAGTAACGATGAATCTGAGCCACCACACCCACAGTCCATGTCAGCTCATGCTGTAGCCTCATTCTAACATGGTTTTTGTGTGTGGTTAGCCATGCTTGGCTCAGGTGCAAAGCATGCATCACAGACCAGCGCTGACACACTGACATGACAGCTGTGAGCCGTGAATGAAGACCGTAAGAAAAGTCTCTGCACTGAATTGGGTGGAATAAATAAATTAAAAAAACAGCTCTGTATGAAATGGGATTTCAGGACATGAACGTGTGTGCGTGTGCATTGGCACAGTGTGTGGGTGACTAAAACATGGCTTGTATGTGCGTCTCTGTCCCACTCAGCTGGGTCTGTCCCACTAGTGACTTTAAATAACTCTTTTGTAAACACGTCCTGTCCATTTCCTTATGTACCCATCCGGTAGCTGACTGGCTGTCCTATATTCATGCCAGCTTTGGAAATGAACGGTTAGCTGCAGAAACAAGGCATTGTTAGCATTAGTCAATTAACACATGACTATTCTGATAATTGATTAATCATTTATGCTATTTATTGAGTAAAAATAATAAAAAAAAATCCTGATTCTGTCTTCACCAATGTCAGTATTTGCTGATTTTATCCATTTTAGATCTATTTTTGAAATTTTATGCACTACACAATCACTTCATTGAAAAATACCAAAGAGATCATTTGACAATGAAAACAGTGGTTAGTTGCAGCTCTAAATGAGTTGCTCAGTCCAACAGCCAATCAACAGAAAAACAATGTATATTTTGCTAACTGCTTCTATTTATGTTGATTTGCTTAATTAAGGGAAACTACCAAACATTTACTGGATCCAGCTTCTCCAGTGTAAAGATTAACAGTTTTTCTCAGTGGCAAAACACAAATTGTAAATGTTTTGTTTTTTTTTGATTGTTGCTCAAACAAAATTGGCAGCTTCAGATCTCTTTAATGTTTATTTTTGACATTTTCTAGACGAAACAATTAACCTATAATTTAAAAAGGCAATCAGTAATGAAAATAATTGTTGGTTGTACCCCTGAAAATAATCAAAGACATCATCACACAACCTGCTGTTGATAAATGCTGATTAATTGTGCAGCGTTAGTTGGATGCAAACACACATGGACACAAAAGCGCTTCACACTCTTATTTGTAGGTACAGATTGCATAAGCTCCTTTCTGACAACACAGTGTTCCCACTTAGTCAATATCAAGCCGAGAGTGGTTATAACTGACCAGATTATTTTTACTCCTTTGTGACACACACTCACATGTGCACACACACAAAAATTGCACCTCTACTTCTTCTTGGCAAGCTGTGTGTGGCCCGACGGGTCCTACGGCTTACAAAAATGTTGATGGCGGAAGCTATTTTTAACCATCTGCTCTAAAAGGAGGGCATGTTTGAGTCACAGACGCTGTGGTGTTAGGCTGTGCCGTGATGTGTTTGGGAGAGAGAGGGGGAGAGGGAGGGGGGAAGGAGAGAGAGAGAGAGAGAGAGAGAGAGAAGTACCCAAGGGCCCAGCATCCTTTGTATGGCCTGTGCTGAAGAGCAGAGCACACCAGCCTGTTGTACTGTACATGCTCCACGCCTGCTTTCAATCCTCCTCATGTATGTTTCAATAACACGAAGAACAGGGAGTGGGGAGGGGAGGACAGTTTGGATGAAGAACAGGAGAGAAGATATCCTTGTTCTTGACTCATGTTGTAAACATCGTCAGTGAGATGAAATAGTTTGAGGTCAGAAATGTCTTAACAAAAGAGTGTCTGTGCCTCATTCCATCTCTCTCTCTCTCTCTCTCTCGTGCATGCGTGTGTGTTTTATTTGTGAGGTAGGAATGCGAAACCTAATCTTGGCTGGCTGGAGGGGCTGGGCGCAGTGGGTTTCTCCTGGTGAATTATCCTTACCACTCTCCACTTTGACCTGCAGGTCTGTGGCTCATATTTTGGCCACAACATTTCCTTGTGATTCTGTACTGTGCTGAAACTGACAAACTGATTAGGTAATCGAAAATGACGGAATCAACAGCAATTAATCAGTCCTTTTAATAATTTATAATATGTTGAGAGAAAACATGCGATTTGAACATTTCACCTCGTGATGGGCATTTGTCACAGTACACAAGTAATTGATGATGTACTATCGATACATGAATCGGTGATGGATTGTTATGCTTCATGCAAAGGGTCTGTCAGGTAATCAGATAGTGGCAGAAACCCCCTTTAATTCATCTCTCAAGCTCTGTTTTTTCTTTCCGTCACTGTGTCTGCGCTTCGAGGAGAGAAGTGAAACTGTGTGCTGTTATCTCCATTAGCACCCCTGTTTATCATGTGGAGATTACAAAGAGATTACATAGAAGACACAGACTTCCCATTAATAAAAGTCTGATGAGCAAGGTCAAATGACGCATACTGCAGCCTTTCCTCCACAACTCCTGCAGGTGAAGAGGCAGGTGACAACATCAGGTGTGATGAAGGTGGCAGCAACAAAGACTGAGAGAGATATTATTAGATTTTGTTTACTTTTAAATATCAATATCAGTATTGGTCTCAAAACTTCTGTATCACTTGCTACTAAGCTTAATATTGAAGGACACTGCAGTTTTGGATATTGAATACTTTTAGTCAGTGCAAAAATATTGTTTTATGACATTCTGGCCTAAATCTGTACATCCACCCATTTCTTCACCTGCATCAAGCTCATTTGCACACAAGCAGCATGTCTAAAGGCTAACTCCCTCTCAGCATTTTTTTCCCCAAGATGTATTCCCATTATTCCAATTATTAGCTGCAGCTGTTGTCTTTAAGAATTACCACACACTGTTGCTCTGTGGTTTTGGTTGACCTTCTATATACAGCGTAACTCATTTTTGGTGCGCTGCCACAATTATCCACAAAGACCCCCTCTAATTTTGGTATCATACCTGCTTATAAGGGCTTACCGCTTAAATCACTGACAAACTGATGATGGTTTATGTGGCTCTGCTTTCTTGGCATCGGCTGTTCTTGATGAGCAAATATAAAAATCACATTACTGGAGGCTGCGGAGCATGTCCTCTTTGTGTAGCAGCAGGCAGACACTTCCTTAGAGGAGGGAGGTAGAGAAGATCATGTGAGCTGTAATTAAATTTATGTTAGGTTCCATTCAATCTGTCACAGCAAATTTTGGCTCACGTGTCATATTGTAAATCATTATAGTGGATTGTGAGCTCGAAAGGACGAAGACGGATTCGTTTTTGTTTCTGTGATCGCTGAATTTGTTTGCTGTGAGGATGTTTTTTTTTTTTTTTTTTTTTTTTTTTTTAGCAATATACCATTTGCTGGATGTTTTCAATCAGTATTAATTGGGAGAGGAGTGGGTAATGTCACCAGCATGTGCTTTGAAGAAATCCCTTTCAAAGGACTGGGCAGCCTTCCAAGAATGGAAGAAAGCCTGCGTGTTTCGCTAGTGATCCTCAACTTTTTGTTTTCTTATTTGTCTGTGATCAAAGACGATGAACTGTTGGAAAGTTTGACTCCGTTTCTGGTGTCGAGCTCCTTCAGACGAGTTCAGTAGAAAGAACAAATCTTTTGGTTCACGTTCATTTCAATCAGTGTCTTGATGCTGAAGCAGAGGAGACTTCTGCTGACTGATGAAAGAAACTCAAGAGTAATCGGTTCCGCATGCTTCTCATACACTCTGTGTCCACATTCAAATAGTGATTTACTGTGTACTTGCTTGTAGCCATGCTCAACTGACACAATATTATTCATAACTATGCTAATGATTAGTTCAGTCCCTTATTCATTAGTGAGTGGCATGAATCGTTACTCCCAAATCACTAAAAAGATTAGTTGAAAATGAATGAACTTCTCATGCTTGTCACACTGGTGAAGAGCTTTTCAGCTTTTCAGACAACAATTGCATTTTAATATTCATTTAACTTCCTAATATTAATTGTATTCAGTTCAAGGTTGACACCTATAGAAATGCATCTAGTAAGAGAAACCAATAAATCCTGAACTGCTTGAAACTGAAAGCTTTGATTTTAATTGGTCCTTTACTTCTGTAACATGTTGATGTCATAATGTAACACACTTGAATTTACCTGCCTATTCACCTGGTTAGACACACCCACCAACTTTGAGGCTAGCAGTGAATGTTTTGCCAGCATCCGTGTTTCTGCTCAAGGAGGTTTCCAGCTCAGGCCTGGTGCAGCTGGCCAATCAGAACAGAGCAGGCATTTACGGAGGCGGGGGGGGGGGGNGGGGGGGGGGGGGCTTAAAGAGACAGTACGTAAAATGGCCTGTCTCTTTCACTCAGTGTGTACAGCAAAGGAGAACAGATGAAGATTTTTTTTGCATTTTGAAGTATTGCAAAGATTTCAAAATAGACCCTGAATGAAAATACTGTAAATGCTCTATTAGTCGCCTCAACTGTGGAGAGAACCTATTGGAGACAGGCTTTTATAAGACAGCCCTTTATTTCTAACTAGTGTACTTTTATTTCTAACCATTCAAAACGTGCCTGTTTGGACCGGGCCAGACTTTATGGTGTGTGCCGCAGCTTGCCATGGGTGCCCGTGGAGCGGAGCCTATGCTGCCGTATCCAGAGCATATCTTGCCGCACACGGACTACTTTTTATCGGCACATCTCAATTCAAGAACCGCTCATCCAAACAACTTCACACTTGACACTACATGTCTTTGGATCCTGAGCATTATACCTGCCAAATTTCAACTTCATACTTCATTTTCTTGAGATATCGGGTTCTCGAGATATCAGTGCCACAGAAGGACAGACGGACGGACAGAGATGTTTAGCTTTGTAGATAGATTTTGCCGATGGACAAACCTATAACTGCAAAAAAAAAAAANAAAAAAAAAAAAAAACACTGCCACAAGGGACAAGATGTCAGTGTGAACACGCCTCCAGGCAGCTTTTATAAAGGTCATTTTCATCCACCTTTCCTGGTTTGTGATGACAGCAGAGCATCACACGCTCCTCGCCGGGGACGGGCTCACGTCCCCGGCGAGGGAATGACTCTGCTCTCGTTCTGAGTGACTGTCACTCGCGGTGACCACGGGCTCCACGTTTACAGCTTTGTTTCATGTTGAGCCCTGTCATGCCTTCTGGCTGGAGGGACGACGGCTGGAGAGGTTTTTAAGCAGTTTGGTATCCAGACATGGCTGCTGTCATCTGGTGGCAGCAGCAGATTACACTAATAGTTTCCTGGGCCACCAAACCCGGTCTTTATATGAGACTGGCTTTTATTTCATCCTGCTGACTCCGCCACCCTGCTATTATTAGATACCGGGTATTATTTGAATACCGGCTTTTAATAGAGAATTCACGGTAAAAACATGTTTGATTAACAACCAGCTCATGTATGCCTGCTGAAGAGCTGGCTCAGAACAGAATTTTGAAAATGCATGACAAGATGAGAGCAATATACTACAAATGACATATGAAGGAGAGGTTACATATCAAATATCCACAAATATCATTTTTAGCTGAAGCTCCATTAGCTGGAATTGATGGGTGCTGCATAGATGTTTCTTCTCTGAATCTGGTCAATTGGCCAAACAGACTAAGTGCATTCAGATCCAGAGTTTTGCTGAGTGGACTGAAGAAGTGTCAGAATGAAACATTTTCAATTTAGCTCTTTACTTCCGAGATTTCTTCATTCTGCTGTAAAACACGCTGCTTACCCTGCAGAAACAGGCAGGAATATGTCGCTAACATGGCCTGGACATTAAATTAGCCTGACACAATCCAGATATTTGAATCATTGTATTGCCAGAAAAGAGTTATATGACTTTCAGGCTTCCAGCTTTGACTGTAAAGAAACAAAGCAGCCTACTTTGTACACTCCTCACTGTTCTCTTTTCAGCCACATCCTCTTGGATTTTATGACTCTGGTTAAAATGCAACCATTAAATATTCATGTGCAAGGGCTTTCACCCGTGAAGCAGTTTTCCCTCGCACCAAGCTTGAGAGAAAGTGAGAAACTTTTTGATTTTAACTGACAGGAGCTAAATATTAAAAAAAAAAAAAAAAAANAAAAAAAAAAAAAAAAAGAAGCTTTGGAGTTCAATCAAGTATCCTACTCCTGATCTGAGCCTCGCCTTCACAGCTTCCATTGTCATTGTTCTTAAAAACTCAGAAAGTACCCAAAGTCTACTGTAAAGCTTTGTATGAGCAAATTAACATTACAATACAAACTGGAGAGATTAATGAAAACAAATATTCAGGAGCTGAACAATGACATTATGAAAATTGATGGTGGACAATCATTCCTGAGAGAACGATGTTTTTTTTTTTTTTTTTTTTTTTTAATTCATCAGCAAACGGAGCACCACATACATCACAAACGGTATCTTTGAAAAATATTGCTCATTAATTTTCCACTTGTTGTCATGGCTGTTTATTATGCAAAACATTTCCTATCAGCGGCAAAAGTAATGACACAAATAATTCATACTTCACTTCTAAGAAGCCCTGGCTCGCTAAAAATCCATAATATATCACTGTAAAAGATTAAGTTGGAAATTATGTCTTTAGGTATATACACTGCAGCTTAAACAAGGCTGAAATGTGATTTTGCTGCAGTGAACATTAGGGAAATTTTGAAGGCTTCATTTGGATAGATCTGATCTGGATACAAATGGAGGGATGCAACATTCAGGGCTTTTATAAACAAGAGATTTTCTAAACAAATTACGGGACTGTGCAGACAGAAGAGGTGTGCATCAAGTGTTTTTAAGTAAGGTGCCTGAAAGCATCATTTGTGCTTCAACTCTGCTACATTTTAGAGGGAAATATTGCATTTTTTACCTCTCATTAAGTCCTGAAATCAGCAGCAACCAGTGATGTTGCTCAAATTCATTACTTACATGTTAATTCCACTGTGGAAAATACAGCTAATTGAAATTCCTGCATTCAGAATTCCACTCAGACATTAGTAAGTGTAAAACTAGCATGTATGCGTCAGTAATAAAATCCCCAAAATTAGAAACACAACACTTTCACCCACTAAAGAGGAAAAACCTTGTATCTCCACTTTCAGAGAAAATAAATGGTTAAAGTAAATTAAAAATAAATAAATAAATAACCCAAATTTAAGATACGATACTCGCGATATGAAAACCATGTTATATCTACTTCCTCGTGTCTCTAATTTTGAGACTTTTAATGCTTTCTGATCATTTTTAGGATTACGAGTAAATTCACCAAGATCTTTAGATTATCTAACAGTGTGTCATCAGCCTGAAGCAAGGCGGAGATACAAGATTTTTACTTCACAACTGGCAGATTTTACCCTCATAGTGAATGTGAAACCTAAATCTGGAAAGTAACAGTAACTGTACTAGGGTTGAAAGGTAAAAGTAGAAAATCTATCAAAATGAACCATCAGTACTTCTAAATTTACTTTAACGAACTTTGTTACTTTCCACGTCTGCAGACAGGCAAACAGACTGTACTTAATAGCAGTACAGGATGTTTTCTGCCCTCAGATATGCTTAATGCAGTGTTTAAAGTGTGTTTTGGCAGGTTGCAGATAAACCACAGTGGATGCCCTTAAGGGAAACACAATAAAAGGCTTCCCACTGAAGGGTCCAAAGTGCAGATGTCCACTCAGCACGGCAACAATGGAGTAGTTGTGCAAACGGAGCCATCAGCGGCGCTGGTAAGCCTGGCAAACCAGCTTATCAGGAGGCAGGGAGGTGGAGTGTGTAGGTGCCAGTGGGGGTGGCTAATTTGTGCCTGCGTGTGTTTGTGCATGTGTGCGAGAGAGAGGGAGAGACTCTGCACGGTGTTTGTTTGGTCGTACTGGTACACAAGCTCTCAATTCATTTGGGCGCTTGCTAGGGGGGATGCAGAAACTGGCCCCTAGGACTTCAGAGCCACAGCTGGGCCAGGCCCCGGCTCTGCCTGAGGCCTCTTTGTATTCACAGGTTTTTGACATTCACATTGTGAATATCATTGTGTTTACATGGCCTTAAGTAACCCGGTTATTGTTGGCGTTCTGTTGTAACCTGCAGGGACGTAACCAAGTGCAGATTTTTATTGAGATATGAACAGATAATGCACTCTGTATAAAGTTGCATTACAGCCCTTTTTTTTTAATTTTTTTTTTTTTGTTATCCATGACACTTAAGTATTTCAGAAATCCCACTTCTGGTTTGCATCCAAAGACAGATACAAACACAGATATTATTTTAAAGTTAATAGATAAACATACAATAATAGCTTTGCTCTTCTTCCCTAGTAACCTGATTTCTTAAATGCGGTGTAAACTGAAAGCCTGATTTCATTCATCAGGTTCAGGGATTCAGCAAAACCTGGATAACGTAGGTAGACTTAACCACATTTTGGGTCTGAAGCACATCACCAGTACGTCCCTGATTCCAATCCAGTTGAGTACTCTATTAATGCCAGTCCCATCTCCCACTTTTCCTGTCACACTTTACTTTCTTTAAAGGTAAATGCCAATAATTAACACCTTCAGCTGGAGCAGCATAAAGCATCATGTACATAAAAACTACCAGAGAGTCAATGTTTACATAGTTTTGCATATCACAGTGATGCTGCTTAAGTTTTTGTGGAAAAACTGGATTTGCAAAACCCAAACGTGAATCCCCTCCTCGTCTCTCGTGTGGCCATTTGTACTTTGTAAGTTGTGTAGTTTGTTGGTGGCAGATATTTCATGGTTCTCTGAGCTCTTGTGTGTGTTGGTGAGGTGTATTGTGCGCTCAGAGTGTTTACTCACTTGTAAGACGTCTGTAGCTCTTTCACTGCATCTCCTTTGGGACACAACACTTGGGAAAAAAAAGTCTCTCTAGGTGCCTGCGTTAGGTTTTAGATGTGACCCTCTGAGTTGGTAAATATTTAGAGAGCAAACATTTTGATACCAGCCGGATTACAGTCGAGGAAACATGTTTTTCTTAGAATGTAAATGTCAGCATATTGCAAGGCGTTATGCGTAAATTTTATTTTAATGCCAGACTGCAAAACAGCAGTTTAGCAACATCCCACAGATGAATCCAAACCAGACTGTGGATTATTTTGATGTCGCCCGCCCACTGAAACACGTCCTCTTTGTTCACAAAGCATCCAATTCATCATCCGCCCACAAACAACGAACATATTTGTTCTGCTCCTTCACCTTGTTGGCTTTGTAGAGGGAAGGTGCCAAAGGTGGATGTTAAACATGTCAAGTGCTATCTGCCTCATTTACTTGGCCACTGAATATTCATGGGCGGTGATACTGGTGTCAGCCTTCATCCAGCCATGCAGGGAACCAGCAGCAGAGCAGTTTACACCATCAAACAAGCTTCATCCCTCCACATGCAGCCTCTGCCTCCATCCTCTGCTGCTCAGCTTGATGTTGGTGTCAGAGGAGCTCCTTCCCTCGCTTTTTTTTTTGTGTTTGTTTGTTTGATTTTTGTTTTGTTTTCTGTTGCGTTGAATTTGCTGAAGCTGGCCAGATTTGTGTGGTCTGTGAGGAGTTCATTTTGGGTGTCCAGGGTTCCAGAGATAAAAGTTCTATTCATTTCCTGGTTAGACAATGTCAGGTGAAGTACCCACCAAGTATGAGGGTAGCAGGCAATTATTAGACCAGGATCTACAATATACAAAAAAGGTATTGCTAAGGGCTCTATATTGAAGTCAAACTACCAGTATTGGTACAGATTTTGACTTTTTTATTTTTTTTTTTTTGCATGAACCCTGACTTTGATGTTTCCATGTTGAAGAACACTGAAGTTATCATGAATACAAAACCTTAAAATGTGGCTCTACCATGTAGAAAAATACTTGCGGGATCTGCAGCCTTGTCTTCTTCACTCCTCTGTAACTGTGAGGCTGTGGGATGAGTCCCTGCGTTGAGGAGCAGGAGGGATGGAGGGAGGGAAGGAGGAGAGTGGTATAACCCTGTGTTCTGCAGTCATGCCCCGTTTGCTCCTCCTGACACCTCTGGGACTCACTCTGACCTCTGCAGGGATCTCACTGCCTCTTACTCACGCTCATGCATTTCCTCTCTCTGTGAGGAAACCACACCAAAGTCCTTGTCCATTACAGGAGCTTTTGGGAACCCCCCCCCCCNCTTGGCTACGTCTAGACGGGGGTGACTGTTGTTTGGCAGCACCGTGGAGCTGTGGTGTGGGGTCAAACACACTTAGCTTGGCTGCATGGGTTGCAGCGGTTGTCTCATTAACTATATATTTCCTGTGTTAAGAAGTACATAAGAGCCCTGTACTCTCTGCCGATTCTTAACTTAACTACATTTACTTTAGCAATGCACTTATGCTTTTCAGGTGTTTCTACTTTATTGGAAGATTTTACATATAAACATAAGCTAATCTATGTTTCCCAATCTGGACACCCCACAGGGATCAATAGTTAAATGTCAGGATCCGTGAGATTATTAAAAGAACAGAAAGGAAGAAAAACAAATTTTTCTACACAAAATCCACTTTTTGGGCATTTCTTGATTGTTTGCTTTTTTTTGTGAAGTTCTGTAAAGTTTATCTGTTCATGCACATATTGCACATGTTCTTGGTTGTACTACTTTTGGGTGTACTTTTGGTGTACTTTTCCATGGTCGACCAAAGGATCAGAATACTTGTTCCACCACTGTGCTTGACACTGTCAACATGGTAAATGCCCCAGATTAATAATTTGCAGGGTGCTGCAATGAGATCTATGAGAGCAGAAGGAGGAGGGGAGAGTCCTGATGTCATCTCGCCTTTGATAAGTATTGATTGGCTGGAAGAACTGGCCTCTTGAATGGAAGTTGCATCAAATAATCCCTCTTTCCAGTTTCTCAAATCCATTGTGAGGATTTGAGGTTGATTGCGGCTTTCAGAGTGCACGACAGCATGCTGAAACATTTCCTCCAGAGGTCAGAAAAATAAAGCTTTTCTGGCCTCAGTGTTTTACCTCTTAATGAGATTGAGGGAAAGTTGATCTACCAAGTAATTTTGACAGAAATGCCGAGGGGGAGCTGAGTTTTGTCCTGCCTCCCTTTACTGGTTAAAAAAACTCGCTGCTTGCTGCACCTGCGGTTTGAATAGACACAAATCTTTTCCCAGACAAAACCAGGAATGTGCCGGAGCTGGGAAGGCCCCCTGTGGTGCACGGATGACACGGTCTGCTGTGTTGCTGCTAGTCGGCTTTGGATGGGGGAAGCATGAGTGTAATGATGAAATGGAAAAGTTCCAGCACAGTGAACACTCACACGCAGAAGGTAATTGGAGATCGCCACCGAAGAACTCCGCACGATATGCTTTCAATTCCACTCCAGAGAGAGAGAGAAACCACAAAGTTTGATTATGTTTGCTGTCTACCAAATGGCCACTGTAGTCGAGCTCTGTTTAGAATTGGATGGAGGTGAGGCACTAAACACACATGTAATTTTTTTTTTTTTTTTTTTTAAATCACCTCAGTATTATTATTTCAGATTTAATCTTGAGTTTGTACTATTGAGGCATTATGAAAGCATGAGGGCACATGCAGGAGTTGCTCTGAGAAATAAATTCTTTCGTCTTATTCTTCATTTATGAAGCCTGAGCGTCATGTATTATCTGACTGGTTACAGATTGCTTTAAATGCTGAATTTTCCTTCATATTGTGATTGTTTTCAGACATCGGAGGCTCACGTTTGCTTATTCAATTAAGGGAAAAGTTTAGCTTGCTGTTCCTTCCACGCCAGGCCTGATTTGACAGCAGAGGATGGGAGTGTTTCAGTGAAAAGCAGATGAATGATTGATAAGAGAAGCAAAGATGCTCTGAGCACATTAATAATGAAATGCACTTTCAGTGCTTCAGTGGCATATGGAAGACAAGAGATTTCATCACCTGCTAAATTTAGCATCTCTGGCAGATAATAAGTGATTTATTTTATTTTATGTTTAATTGATTCCCTGTGTGGTACGTTTAAACCACTAACATCCAACAATACATTTGAACTTTTCTTTAGTTTAAACAATCATTTTTACTGTAGATACTGATAAATTTCTGAAGCCAAATGCTGATATCAATTTAAGATTTTAAAATATGATCTTTTGCCATGTATTGGCCGTGTGATTTTTACATAAACACATAAGATTAAAAAAAAAAAATTATTTCAAACATTTAGTTATTAGCATTGTGAAAAAGTTATGAGGTAGAAATGTTATAGTTCAATGACCGAATTAAAGGACCATACCAGCCATTTTGCATGTTTGAGCCTAATATATTCAATTTTCATACATGTGACGTTACTGATAATCATTTCCCAAACCATACTACTGGAATAGTGAGTTAAAAAAAATTTTTTTCAACCTTCCAGACCGCCATTGGTTTCAGTTCATTCTGGTATGCTATTAAAATCAACTTGTATAACATTATTGTGGACAACGAGTGTACAGGTTTTTGTTTTTTTTTTTCAAAGTTTCATAATTTTAGCATTTAAGAGCAATAAAAAGTGCAGAGTGANTTTTTGTTTTTTTTTTTCAAAGTTTCATAATTTTAGCATTTAAGAGCAATAAAAAGTGCAGAGTGACTGTATCTCCCCACTGGGTAATATAGTCCCAAAAGAAGACCTGCATTTATTGAAAAATTTTAACAACTGTGACTTCATAATTTTGCATAACTATTAGCAGGTGAAACATTGATTTTTAAGGTGGGTGTATCACTTGAATATTTGATTTTGAAAGATTAAGAGATTGTGCAAAATATCAGGAAAGCTGAAATACAGTTTTATCCTTTGGGAAATGA
>VXCM01005043.1:51059-106591 GCA_014773175.1 Lucifuga dentata
GGGGGGGGTTGCTCTGTAGTGTGTTCAGTAGGTTTTCTGTTATGTGGGGGCAAAGTGTTGGCGTTGATGTCGATGCGGGCTCTTCTTTTATGTGAGCATATTTATAGACTTAGACTTCTTTCATGTGGTTTTATTTTGTGACTTAACACTTTTCACTTTGCCACTTCATCTCTTCTGTGTGTTGCACTGAATGGCGGCGCGGCACGGCTCCACTGCGGGCAGCAGTAAGTAACCTTTGGTTCAGAGGGAAAATCTATTTTCTCAGTCAGACATTGGGGTGAGTCTGCAGCCCTGGCAGCGTATCCTTCCACTGTAGTTCTGAGGTCTTCTCACACTGAGCACAATAAATGATGACGTTTGCACCTCAAACCTACAGAGCTGTAAAAGTGCTTGATGCTACTAAAAGAACTGAATAGTGCAATATATTACCTTCTTTATAAATGTTTTTCAGTGCCCTTTAGACTGAAACTACTGTGTTTGAGAAATGTTTTTAAGTGCGTGTGCATATTGAGATGTTACAGCCGCATCATTCAAGATTATCACTGCATCTAATGCCTGTTTTCATTACCTATTGATTGTTCTTTGTGTCAGATAATAAAATGTTCAGAAGTTCTTAGAGATCAACATGATGCCTTCAATTCACTGTTTTTTTTTTTCTGCACAACAAGCTTGTATGTGAGAAATGGCACATGCACATGCAACTATATGCACAAGCATACGTGTAGGTAATGTGAAATATAAGGCTGGTCTCAGCCTTTTTGACATGTACACAGTGATGAACATGTGCCGTCATTTAATGTCAATGGCTGAAAGTCACAAAGCAAAATAGTTTAAATCTCTGCAGGAAAGTAGAGAATCAAGTTAGTATCCAAGAGTCTGTATTATGTTATATCACAGATAGATGAACAATTTGGATGTAATCATCCACATTTGATTCTTTAATGAGTCCTTAATTGTTGTTGAGGTGGATGTACTAGGCCGTCGGCTTCAGAAGTCTTTGTTCCAATAAGCTGCTGGATATTTCTCAGGCAGCATTTGTGTGTTATGACACTTGAAGGGTCTGCAGATGTGAATCACCTGTCTGCGCTGAGGCCGGCGACGCAGAGCCCATCTCCTCCTCTCACGGCGGCTTGTCACCGCAGCTATTAGGACTAATAGCAGCATCTTGTGATAAGCACCGTTAGCTGAATTCATGACCTGAGCGGCCGGAGTGCCAAGATCATTTCCACTTGTGTGTTTTTCTGCTGATGTGTTTCATTTTTATCCTGTCCAGCAGTGTGACACGAGAGTAAAACCAGAGAGTAACAGAAAGAGAGAAAAAAGGGAGAGGAGAGAGTGAAATATTGATCTGTACTGCAGGATAAAACTGCATCAATGTATATCCTCTCATATGACACAAATAGTATGTGCTCTCCATCACCGATTGCATTCTGCTTCACGTTTCAGTCTGGAGCTCTTCAAGGGAAGTTACACAAATAACCTTAGTACCCCTACTGTGCCTGCGGATCATGTATGTTGATTTGAAGAAATCTTGTATCTCCAAATTTTCAGCAAACTTTAAGTAACTCAACCTGCAGAGCATGTGGTTCTTCAAATTATCTGTAATACGGCTGCAACTAAATGTTTTCATCCTTGAATCTTCTGTCAGTGATGAGTTTTTAGATTAGTTGATTCATCATTTAGTGTCAAAGGTCAAGAGATTGTGGCAAATGCCCATCAAAGGTTCCTATAGTTCAAGGAAACATGTCTGAACAGCAGCTGAAAAACCCAGCGATTTTCAATTTACAGTGATTTGAAAAAGGGAAAAATGCACTTAATTGTCACATTTTAGCAGCTCAATGGTTAAGATTTTAACTTAATAAATGGCTAAAATGATTATTGAAATTTTTGTCAAATTAATTTTCCAATGATTAATTGATGGTGTAATACTTTCTGAAAGCATTAGGAAGGATATCCACAGTTAATTGCTTTTGATACTTGTTTAACTTAAGTAAAGTTCTGAATTCAGGCCTGTAATGTATTTTTCCACTCTATTAACACTTTTCAGCGAGTTTCCATCATCTTTCTGTTCACCCGTTGGCCTCGTGTGATAAAGGCAGACGGATATTTGAAACGCATCAGATGCTTCCCTCTCAGCTCCTCTCTGCCACCGCATGGCCAGTATTAGCCGATTTCCTGGAGATCACCGGAGGACGCCGCTGAAGCACTTGCACTCCTCTTTCTCTCCCTCTCGTTGGCTCTCTGTAGAGTGGCCTGCTAAATGCATTGTAATGGTTGACCATTATTTACACAGGGGATAAACAAAGAGAAGCAAGGAATTGATGGAGTAATCCACTCTTGCAGTCATTAGGCATTGAGATGGAGGAGCTGGTGGGAGCAGCCTCCTCCTTATGCCTCTGGAGTCGAGCAGCTAATGGAAATAGGACTCATTAAGACACCTTATACTCCGACGCACCCAAGATCATCAGCAATTGCTAATTGATTGTCGTTAACGCTCTCGCAATGAGACGCTTTGCCTGTTTTCTCATTTGTTATGAACGGCTTTGTTTTCTTCCCCCCTCTCCTTCTCTTCATTATTGATGTTGCTGTTTTTCTTTCTTTTCTTTCTCTCCTGCGTTTGCCTCGAGAGTCCTCGGAAACTGAGCACTAATCCTAAAATGTCATAACCGCTTAGCATCAGCGGTTATGACATTTTAGGAACGAACGGTTCTCCATAAATACTTCAAGTACACTTAATGTAATACTTATAAAAGTTGAATTCATATTTTAGCAGTACTTTAACAGTCAATATTATAGACCTCCTGCTAATGATGACTAGCCTGAGCTATATATTATTAGATGTCAGCTAATCATATCAGTATCAGAACATACACATTGGCAGATATAAAAACAAACATTATTAATGTCTCATAGGCTTTTTTTTTTTTTTTTTTTNTTTTTTTTTTTTTTTTTTTGTATTTGGCCCTTATTTTCTATTATTGTATACTGTATAGTTTATTATTATTTCCAGGTAATCATAATTAGTCAATGTACTATATGTGTATGAGATACTGTAAGTGAGTATGGGTTTGTATGCAGAAAACAGACTGGTCACCTGCATGACCATTCTGCAGAAGCATGTTTTCTGTAGGAAAATGCTGAAAATGTGTGGCATTATCTACAGAAAAGTTTTTACATACAGCCCATTGTGCTTCTGCAGGACGTCACGGGTGAAACAGTGGAGAGTAGCAGGTCTGTGTGATGCTTCGCTTATTGGGTCTTCCTCTTCCTCTGGTAGAGTACGAACAGCAGATTGTGTTCATCTCAGCCTTTAATCATTTGCCCCCCTCCCATTAGCACTGTGCTCCCCACCCCATAACTCCTCTGTATATATGTCCCTCTCATTGCCTTTTCTTTTCCCTTATTATGAGAAGGAGGAAGAAGAGATAAGAGAGGGTGATGAAATAAAAGGGTTGAAAATGCAAATCCAGGTCTGTAGTTCTTCCTTGTGACAGGTCAGGCCTCATTATACCCACCTCTGCATTGCAATTGGCGCTCTCTCTCTCTCTCTCTCTCTCTCTCGCTCTCGCACTCTCTCTCTCTCTCTCTCTCGCTCTCGCACTCTCTCTCTCTCTCTCTCTATTACGTTATGAAGTCTTGCAACTCCAATAAACCCTCCTTTTCTCCTGGGCCATGCAGCCTCTGAGATGGTGAGAGTATCCCGATGACTAAAGAGAAGCTCTGGCCACAGGGCACACAGTTTGCTTTGCAGATGGAGCAGGACAGAGGTGTGTGTGTGTGTGGGGGGGGGTCATTTTAATGTCTGTTGTCATTATAGTGTCTTTGCTTTAATGCTCTGCCANCCCTCGTGGGAGTTGCCACCACCTTCCCGCTCTAATAGAGAGAGTGGAAACAAAGGAAGAAAAATACAGGCGCCCTCTCAGGTTGCTGGCACTTTTGAAACAAGATATACTGTAGAGAGAGGAGGAGGAGAAATAATATTGAAGCCATCAATTCATGGAAGAGTCTCATGAGCATTGCTCACTCTTTTGATCTAGAAAATTACAGGTATTTGGAGTTATTTTCAATTGAAAGTGTATAACCTTTTTTGGTTCAGTTAATTCAATTTTTCAGGGTTTTTTTTTTTTTTTTTTTTTTTTTTTGAAGTGAAATGTAATCCAGAATAGAAGCAATTGATGCTAGAGGACAAAGTGTTTGTTAATACATTGGGAAGATATGCACAGCAAGAAGTAAATTACCTGCATTTGCATAAATAAGACACATAATTGGTAGTTGCTATAATGCTGATCTGGTGTGTATGTGAGTGTCTGCTGGTGCAATGGAATGCGAGTGTGTGCATGTGTGTGAGGCTCCATAATTACAGCAGTGGTGGTTAACTAGCTCCTGGTAATCAGTAGAGAGTGAAGATTGGAAAGCTAACTGAGCTGGTGTCTCATATCCTCTAAATGTATCGCACTCCAAACCATTATCTCTAAATCTATAATCACTTCGTGCGTATGTGTGGAATAAACTCTCATTCACAAAAATGATGCACTTTGTGGTAATGGAATTGCCTCCCAGCCACATGTGGCTGTAATGTAAACACATGGAAGTCCTCAGAGACTGCAGGCGTGTGTGTTTGGAGAGTGTTCAGTCACTCCTCTGGCATCTGAGTCAAGTTTCAGTCAGTACAGTATGTGTACGTTTGCATTATCGTCCCATCAAACTCATTGATTTATTTGATCAGCAAGGATAAAAACACAATAAAAGTGCTTTCAGACTAAAGTTTGGAACTACTTCACCCTGAACTATCCAGAGCAGGATCTATGCGTTTCCTTTAGCAGGCTCCTTTCTTGCATTCCTGATGAGTTTCAAGTATCATGGTCATTATGGAAATCAGAGCAAGTGTCTATAGTGCGACAGCTGCGACAGCCACATTATTTCCACGTGCACCAAAACTTTATCACCTCACACACTAACGACAGAAGCTGTGATTGAAATGGGGAAGATTGTTTCATTTTTTTCTGTTTTGTGGTTTTGTATCCTGCTGGAGACGACAGATCTAGAGGAGAAAACTGTAAATGTCAGACAGTAAAACCTTAAAACCTTGCTGTTTCGCTATGTACAAAAAAAATGACGGTTGTCCTCCTGATTGGATGGGGGGAAGATGGAGAGAATAACTGGAGTTTGCATGGTTTGTTTGATGATCTGTTATTGGTGCCAGAAAAAGAAAAAAAAAAAGCAACAAGATGGATGGACTTTCTTTCACTTATGAAGACGTTTATTTCATTCATCTGTTATTGGTGTTTATGCAGAGTCAAAACAGAAAGAAACCAAGCTAAGTTGTATGCATATTAAGTGATGATGGAGGAAGTGAGATGTAACCAGTGTTTACACATCGTCCTGTTTTTACCTAAATAAAACCTGCTGCTCTCCTGGATATTAAAACAAACCATGAGACTGCTGTTTCAACATGTGCCATTCCAGGATTCCTCCTTGGACTTGAAGTGTTTTCCCTTTAAGGACTGAGGGTCTTTTGAAAAGCAGAAATGCACATCGTGGTTGATCCTGCATGTCTTGAGCATATCAAAAACAGGAAGCACAGTAAAGAGTGTAAGTGGAGCACTGCTGAGGGAGGTGACTAGGAGGTGAAGGTTTCAGAATCGCTCCTTTTCCAGCATTTCGTCTTTGAATTGGCTGCTTCTTAAACCTTTTCTCATTCCTGCTCATCAGTCAAAATGTTGTGAAAAAGTTACATTGTGACACTTTATGGGAGATAATTTGAGAGTTTTGTATGTGATTTCGTTTAGCAAACGGTTCAGTATATTTACTTATCTGCTGTGCAGGATTTTATTTATTACTGTTTTACAGTCTTGAGTATCATTCAGAAATTTTCAGCATTGACTTTGATATTTTGAGCTAAATTTATGCAATTTGTGTTGATGAAGAAAAATCTGAATTTGTCAATCGATCTAAATGGAAAATATAAAGTACTGATGTTCACAAACTGTTAAGACATCCAAAAACAGCAGCAACTTAGATTTGGTTGTTGCATAATGTTAATCAGTATGTTCAAAGAACAGAGACAAGGTCAATACAAGGATCCAGTCTTGGGTTTTGATTTTCGGTGACGGGGTGACGCTGTACTTTATCTCACAGATTATTTATTCAACTATTTATCTGTAATGAAAAAAATATATCTTTTTAAAAAATCTAAACCTAATGATAATTAATACCCGTTTAATACTTGTTATCAAAGAAATTAAGAAATTCAATTCCCATCTTTGTTTCATCGATCAATGCCAATAAAAACTGATGTGCTGTTCCGTTGGTCCAAGTGCTTCATGTTCACCTGCACATCCACACAAAACCTGCTGTATTTACCAGTTAAAATGCAAATGTGGCCTACTGTGGAATAATAGTCATTGAGAACAGGCTGGGTGGGTGGACGGCCTGTGGCTCTAGAGAGCGTTTTCCTCATAGCATTGAGTGGAGTAAAGTGAGTTTTTTCCCCAGGTGAACCTCGGCTGCTATTGTCCAGGCTTAGTGGGTGGCTCCCAACCACCCCTACCNCCGGCAAAACCTGCTGCTGACTCGGGAGGAAAACACCAATCCAGCTCAGGCAGCTGCAGCGACGGTGGGGATTTTGATTCCAAGAGGACCCAATTAAACCTGGGAGGCCCTCTCTGAAGGAATAATAACAGTGATAAATGCACCTCTGTGGCCATCTTTAAAGGGACAGGGAGGAATGTTTTATTGTGTCGGCCTGTCTTGACAGACTTTACTTTTTTTTTTGTGCTTGATCAGAGGTTTAAAATCTCACTTTGTGAAATGTTTTTCAGGAGTTTTCTCATGAGTTGGCTTTGAGGAACATCAAATCCTCTCTGCATGTGCTTTAGATGTAATACACTGCAAATATCAGTGGTAACAACTTATTTTCTTTATTCAGGCCTGAAAGTGCTAAAACAAAAGATAAAATCTGCCAGCAGATTATTTCAGAAGTTGTACATCCTGTTGGTGCTAGATGTCAGGATGCCCTGTAATGCTGACAGCAGGGAGATTGCCTTGGCTTTGTTTAGACTGGTGGTGTAGTTTGGTGCCAGGCTGTAGCATTTCATGTATCTTTTTTATCTGTGACCTCAGTTTGTTTGAGATGTCTCTGAGAAGGGAGGAGAGGGGAGGCTGGGGATGATCCATGAAGTTTTTTTCCTCTCTCTTCTTTTGGAGAAAATAGTGGTCTTCTTTATCTAGACCTTGTTAACTCCTGCCAAATGCCAGGAGAGGACGGCTGTAAGTTTTCAGAAAGCACCCTGAACCGCACTCTCTTTAAATGAATTCTTTTCATCCTATAACACTTTTGCAGCTCTCAGAATAAGTTGAAATTGTCCATGAAGAAGCTCAGATTGTTAGTAGAGCATGAAGAAGAGAGCTAGCTAAAATGTCCAATCCCTTTCCCTTGTGTGGGAACTAGACCTGACACAAAGATCTGAGCTGGGACTGTTTGCTTTTTACATACTATTTTACATTATTTGATCACCTTTCATAAGAATCTTTGGTTAGACAGACTGCTGTGTTTGAAGGACTCCATTATAGGTTTCTCTGCGTATATTCTGCAGAGAAAAAGCTTGATCCGTTTTTTACTTCCAGATTTTGTTTTGTTTTTTTTTTTTTGCTCTGGACAGCGTTAGTCCAGATCTCAGGTTTTGAAGGCTGTGGGAGTAGAACAGGTTTTTGGTCTTTCACCTTGTGTTGTTGGGCTGGGCTCAAGCAGGTTGCCTACTGTGTTTGGCCCAGACTAGAAAATAGTGATCGCAACACTCAAGTCCAAATTCTGCATTACCATGCCATATGTTTCCTGAGCTGGTCAGTGAGTTGAGTCTAAATCAGCAGCACAGGACGCTGCGAACATGGAGTCAGTAATTTTTTCATCCTCTCATATCTTGTAAAGGAGATTGCGTTCAGGTTGTGCAGTTTTCTGGGTGAGTTTGGCAGAGAGAGAGAGAGAGAATATCTTTGGATTTTTTTTAATAAAGGTTAAAAATCAGCATAAATAGTTTGGATAAAAGTTGAAAAATTTGAATTAAGTTGAAAAAAGTTTTTAAAGTTTTGGAAGAATTCTCAGGGGATTGTGTGTTGAATATTCTCAAAATGCCAAAACTTGAGCTTGACGCTGATAGAAATGCATCCATAAGACAAACCCATAAGTCCTGAACTTCCCTGGAAGCTTCATTTTTAATTGGTCCTTTACGTCTATAACATGTTGATGTCAACATGTAACATGCTTACCCTCCTACGCACCTCCTGGCTTTTCAGAAGGGGGCCTAAAACAACCTCACTGTGTTTAGTGTGCAATTTAAAGCATTGCAAAAATTTCAAAATAGACCTTAAATGAAAACAACAACATAATTGTGTTCCCTAGTTGAGTGTGTTCCCTTTAAAACCCTGTTTGGTATCATTGATGCTGTAAATGATTTATTTCACAAGCTGTTCTGTAATTTGCCACTACAAGCAGATCTGTAGTCATTTTAGACTCAGAGCTGTTTTTATTTCTGTCAGGTGGTAATTCATTTTTGTTCATCTGAGGAAAAACTCCTTTAATTAGATAACAGACTTCTGTGTTCCAGATTTGCAGTTTGCCAGTAGTTTATCAATTACTGCTTGTGGTTTCATACTGCCAGTCAGTCTTTGTCTGGGCGCTGAGCCTCCTCCTCGCCGTGCTGCAGAGTCGTGTTATTGTACTTAAACAAATCAATTCTGTTGCAGTTGAGCTTTTTTCCTCCATCCCCCGTCATTATGAACTGTTTGCAGTGCAGAGCACATTGATTTTTCACAGCCCTGGAAAAGCTGTTGATGAATAGCACAGAGGTATCTGGGGAGAATCTGGCTTTAAAAAGGAGGCGCCCCGCGTCAACCCCTCGTCCTTCTTCTCTTTCCCGACCCGTTGAGCCCCCAGTGCTCCTCCACTTTCTCTTTTCACTTCCAGCAGGGGAGAAATGCTGCCTGGAAAATCTTGCAATGATAAAAAAAAAGAGGATTAAAAAAAGTGCAAGGCACAAGGGGCCGCCTTCTCCTGCCAAATGTGAAATTATACCTGGTGGTGAGATGGTTTTAATATTTGGAGCATTAGGCTTGTCCTATCAACCAAAACGTGAGGCAAGGAGAAGCTAGAGGAGCTCTGGTGTTCTCACTGTGTGTCACTGATGAAAATGATTCTCCTAACAAGACAAGGCTAGACGAAGGCAGAGGAGAAAAATGCATTTGTTCCACATCAGAGGTGGAAAGTCCAAAGTACATGTACTCAAGTAATATACCTAAGTGCAGTTTTCAGGTTCTGTTTCCTGACAGCTGCAGATACTTTGCAGAGTAAGGAGGATATGCACAGGATATAAGGATAGGAAGTGAGGAAGGATAGAAAGAAAACAGACTTTCTTTCTTTCTTTCTTTCTTTCTTTCTTTCTTTCTTTGCCCTTCCTTCTCTGGCATTTCTTTCTTCAGGTGATCTGAATATATGAGAACTGCCAAAACACCCTTAGCTCACTTACAACCCCGGTAACTAATGCGGTCATTTTCAGAGGTCTGAATGTCACTAGGCTTATGCACACACACCCAGCCAGCCGGGCAACATGCTAAGCTATGGAAGGTCTCTCTTAATAGGCTTATCTGTCAATCGCGAGTGAATTGCGAGCTGCCGTGAATGCACCGCAGCCGTGATCGTACTGATGTTTATGATGCTGCGCTGATCATGTGAAGCATCAGCCTCTCTTTTGATTTGTCCTGTATGTGCATGAGAGCGTGAAGGAGCTTATCCGTGCAGTGAAGAAATGTATCACGTCAGATGGAAAGTGCTCAAAGCCCAAAGGAAGCTGTGGTTATTTATATTAGTCCCGGGCTTGATTTTAATCAAATGCAAATGTAATAATTGAATGTTTGGAGATTAATGGTTTTTTTTTATTCTTCTGGTTCCTCTCAGGGTCAGAAGACGTGAGGTGTTGGAGTGTTTCTCTTCCTGGCGTGTGAATGGGTGGGGGGGGTCCTTCCTGGTGAAGAATCAAGGACTGAAGTCAACACAGGTAAGAAACTTCTTCCCTTTTTTTATACCTCTGTAAAAGCCCTGAAATAAAGTCAGCCTTTGTGTAGCTTTATTGTCAGTTTTCTTTGACACATATTGAAAGATATTTCTAATATTCTACCCACTCCCATTGACATACCTGAGGGAACAGAGTGATAGAAATCAAGATAATGCAACGTGAGCACATTTTCTCTTTATGCATAAAAGCTTCCCAATAAGCTTGCCCTTATCGATACTTTAAATATCAAGCTGTGTTTTATCAATTACCTCCCTGTGTATGTGGACAGAGGAGAGACATTCATTTATTGGAAAAAAAAAAGTAGCATCTTAGGTAGGAAACAGCAGTGAAAATGCCATGATGGACCCGAGTTCCTGGCAGTGTTTTAATTATGACACCAAATTGTCGCGTCCTCTTATTCACGTGACACTGGTTGAAGGAAACAAACTGATTCTCAGCTGGAAATTGGCTGAAAACTGCAGCTTTGCAAAAGAAGGATTGATTGTGTTGGATTCCATTAGATTGTACAGACTTAACAAATAAAACTGTGTAAACATGTGTATGGCAAATACGCACCACAATAGTGGAACTTTCCTAATTTCACTCGGGATATCTCCTTGCCTCCTTTCTGGAGAAGACATTGTGTCTCGCTATGGAAATGTTACAGGTGGAATCAGATGAAGCTTGTCACTAGAAATAGATATTTGTGGCTGAGCTCAGGTATCAGGCTCATCTGTCAGTACAATGATTTATAGACTGCAGCTTTGTTTGCTGGGAAATGCTCTGTACCCACCATTTTCTTATAACATCTTTGATAAACATGATGGCAGCGATTTGTGTGTGGCCAGCGCCGGTTCACCTCTCACAGCATGTTGATTTCATCAGCAGCTCCTGCGGGCTCAGAATAACAAATGCTGCTAAGATGTTGCATCTGTTTGTGTTATGCTGATGTCCAGGTCCGCATGCGTTCACACCAACGACTATGGGTGCTGTGGCCACCCCGCGGCTCGCTCTGACATCATACATGAAAACACAAGGTCGTGACTGCCCTCACCTCACCAAAATACACCAACGCGCCACAAGTTCATTCTGTTTACAGTGTGTAAGCTAGTCAAGGCTTGTTGTTTTGGGGAAATGATTTTTGTTTAAATTTGACTTTCCCCAAGCACCAAAATGGCAGGAAAATGCACAAGCTGCTAACAGTGTTCCAGAGTTCTTTAAATTAAGTAAAAAATAAAAAAAAGCAATCCACACTTTTCACTGCAAATACTATTTTATAATGTCATTTCTGTGCAGATTTTTATTTTATTTTTCATTTCATTTTCACCTGTTATGAATATTGAAAACCAAAAAAAAAAAAAAAAAAAAAATCCCAATTAAAAAAAAAATAAAACTATATAAATTAATAATGACCACTCAGATTAGTGTGTCACACTAATGTGGTGTTCTACTAAAAGCCAGATTTATGTTGGGGGGAAGGGGATGTAATTGGTTTGTCCACTCTATTATACAATAAAGCTATGGCTTCATGGCTTAGGAATTGGGACATGCACCACACACANCACACACACACACACACACACACACACACACACACACACACACACACATGCACGCACGCACAGAGTCAGATAAGAGTGGTTAATCTTGATTAACCACTCTTGGTGTGAATGCTGAGAAACATGGTGCCCTGACAAACATCTGGCTGCCACACAGCTGAGTGGAATCAACCAATGTGATTATTGTGGAAATGTCAGGCGAGGTAGACAGCGAGGGGAAAGTGAGTCAGTGGATGTGACGTGAACAGGGATATGACATTAGTAGCACTGTGCTTCACAGCTAGCTTCCCCTCTCTCTGTCTCAATGACAGCTTTCCCCTTCTGTCGATGCAAGGTTGAAACGTAGCAGGGTGCGAGGAACGGTTGCATTCAAAGAAAACAGCAACCGTCTGAATAGACAAGTATAATCTTGAAGTTAAATGGCCAAATAGGTTGGTTCGTTCTGACACCAAGTGGGTCTTATCACTGTGGAACCTACTGAAATAAAACATTCTTGGCTGGAGCCGGGGTTGGGCTTTGTCTCTGTAGTGCCAATGCAAAGCCCTAATGAATAATTGCTTTCCTCTGTGAAATGTGAGGGGTGCAGACATTCTGTTAACCTCGCTAAAGGAAAAGGGGGGAGAAAAATCCCCTTCCTGTCAGTGGTCTCTCTTTCTCTCTGTTCTTGTAAGATCTGGAACTGATAAGTATGAGGCCTCTTGTAACTGAACAGGAAGGATGGAGGCCTGCAGGAGCCCCACACATGCCCACAAAAAAGAGGGCAAAGCCTACCACTTAATGTCAGGTTTCAAAACATTCAAGCCTATCAGAAGGATTAGCAATGCATTTGTTGTGGAAAATTCTTACTCTGTAGATGTTTCAGATGAATGTAAAACCTGTTCTGGAGGTTAATGGTAGAAAGATAATAGTAAAATAGATTGATATGAGTGTAGCAGCTTCATGCACAGCCTTGAGTGTCTCTCTTGTTCAGCTGGCTGGTGTCGAGTCAAGTGGAAGTACTTTATTATACAAGCAAATAGCAAAGCACTGAGAGTTTGTCATTCATCCTGACCACCCGCTCCGAATGACAAGCTGTTAAACTGATAAGGCTGATGGATATTATACTGACTAAAGCTATGATTTAAAGGGAACATGTTACAGATGCCATGCTCTTACTTTCATTTAGGGTTCTATTTTAAACCTTTGCAATGCTTTAATGTATTAAAAAAAAACACATTCTGATTTCCCTTTCTATAGCATTATTGTGCACACTGAGTGAAAACTCCAGAAGGCCTGCTCTGATTGGGTAGTTGCATCAGGCCTTAGCTGGCAATACCTACAGCCTGATTGACACGGATGCTGGCCAAACACTCGCTTGCTAGCCTTCTATTTTGTGGGCGTGTCTAACCAGATGTGTTGGCAAGTATATTCATGTTACACGTTGATGTCAACCTGTTACAGAAGTAAAGGACCAATCAAAAACGAAGCTTTCAGAGCAGTTGAGGACCTATGGGTTTGTCTTACTAGATGCATTTCTGTAGACATCAACCTCAAGTTTTCTAACTTTGACTTTGTAACTTTGTTCAGCACATACTCCACTTTATTACACTATATAATGAGTAAATAATAGCTAAAAGTCATATGTCATCTTTAAAGAAAACTTTTAGAAATGTAGTTCTAATGCATTTTATTCCTCATACTAGCGTGTGGGTTCTTTACATCTTCTGTTCTGAGTGTTTGAACTACATGTATGACATTCAGGGAAAAAAGGCTGTTGAAGAATTAGACAAGACAATTTGGTTACATCAAAAAAAAAGTAAATACACATACAATACAAAGAGGTGTTAGAATGAATTGGACATCGCTGACTGGTGGTAACTAACAAAATACGAGTTTCCAAGGGTGGACTTTGTCCTTGAAGCTTCTGTTTATCAGTGTGGCAGAGCTGGTTGAGTCTGTTGACTTAAGGATTCATCATTACTGTTGAGTTTTTAAATAGGAAAAGATGATCTGTTGTGCAAAAATCCCTGTGATCATGTCTGTAGTCTTATTTTGTTGGGTTTTCCTCAACATTCATGTGGAATTTCCCTCTGATCACGACTCATGTTACTTCCATCTCACAATACCTTTGGTAGAAAAGCAACGCTAGCAATCTGAGGCATATCTTTTCAGGTCAGGATTCTGGTGGAGATGTTCCAGGGTGGTTTCCTTCCCATGAGAAAGTGCGAGATAACGTGCCAGCTGAAGACAGCTGAATTATTAGCCCATTAGTCACTGCAGAGAGGTGGATGAACATGGCATCCGTCAAGAAAATGTCACATTTTTTTTTCAGATAGCCTCCCTAAATGCCAGCCAGGAATCTTGTAAGTCTCTCCCACTGATGTAGGAGCTGGAGGGCCGGGGTCAGAGTGCAGATTCGGCGCCATCCCGGGGCTCTCTGCTGCTGCTGCTGAGGATGATGACCCAGCAGCCTGTCCTTGGAACAGCGCAGCAAAACACAGAGGCAGAACTCAGTGTACTGGGCTAAAAATAAATGTGGCGTCATCTTCCCTTTCCCAGCCGTCACACAGATACAGACACGCATGCTCATACTCACGCCCCAAACTGGTGCTGGTGCTTGTCTTCAGAGATAAACGTAACCCCTGGTGACATGCTAGAACATGTTTGATTGACAGGGTGATTGACAAGCTGCTGAACAAAGTGTGTGTGTTTTCAAGACAGATGTTTTCCACAGCCATGCCTGATGGTCAAAGTTGACTTAAACCAGGAGGAAGCCATTAAGCAATACTTGCTCTGAGATGGACTTCCCCTAACCCTAACCCTGTTGAATCTCTGAGCCCCTTTATAATCTTATGTCTTTGTATAACCTACTTGAACAAAGACTTCACAACAAAGAAAATGAACAAACTGAACAAATGAACTCGTGCTCGCTTCCTTTCATGTAAAAATTAAAGCTGATATCCTTTTGACAGAGCGAGATGAATCAAGATGAATAGCCTGAATATGCTACGCTTTACAAGCCAACACATTAATTAATGGCTTGGCATAATATGTTTTAAGAACACTTGGCACTGAGCTGCTGTAGGCTTGTGAATGTTCTGCCCACATGCTATTTCTTGTGCACAGCTTGAAATAAGACCATTAACAAGCCTCTCCAATCTTATTGCATTTCTCTTTATCAGTGAAAGTAGCTTCTGCAGGCTCATTAGGTTGGTACATACTTATCAGAGAACATAACTAAGAATCAACAACCTTGACAACCTCTTGCATTACCATATACAGCTTCTGCTAAATGTTCTATTTGCACTGTGTCTGTAGAGCAAATGAAATGATGATAATGGCAGAGCGTCGAGGTCTTGGATTAGCCTTCAGATGATCTGACTGCGAGTCAAGTGGTTCACTTTGGAGATGTATTTACACTGAAAGGGGTAAATGTAACTTACTGTTGTTGACTTTTAGAAGAAGAACACTCTGCTTTTACAACCTGGGTCTCAGATTCACAGTTTTGACCATCATTCAGAGATGTGAGGGGATGGGGAGATACTCCTTATCAGAGCTCATTAGAGCAGCAACGTGAGCTATGAAGCCAATCACACAGGTATAAAAACACAAATCCTCACTTTCACTGTATTGTCTAAATGACTTATTTAAATGTGAAACCAAAATAAGCACTTCCAAAATGCCTATTATAATCATTTATTGTATAGAAGAACTTTGCAGACACAGTGTATACAGTGGGTTCAGGATCCTACTTGATTCAGGAGTTCACTTTCACTTTGCTTAAGTTTCTGCTCCAAACATGCAGAGTAGAATTTGGGTTTTGTTGACAAGCTGTGCCAGTGGCTGGACTCATTTGATGATGCAGCATCCCTGTTCCCATGTTGCTGCAAACCTTAAGACCCAGTTTATAAAAACATCAAATTTTTTGACCTGTTAAAAGCTGTGTATAGAATACAGGATGTTGCCCATTTAACTCCTCAGCCTCTATCGCAAAAAGTGCTGTACAGTGATTTGCATTCAGCCTTCTTTGAAAGCTCAAGAATTTGTGTCAGACAGGCTGATAGTCATCAATTTCAGACTCATTTTGGTAATTTTTGGGATCAAAGAAGATGATGAGGATGACGATGCTGATGCTAATCCCACTAAAGGAGATGATTGAATCATCAAGGCAAAACAGCTGTCTTGTGTGCCGTCTCCCTCCCCACTAATGGTTGATGATGACGATAGCAGAGTGTAAGTGAGTGCAATTGACGGCGGAGTTTGAGCTTCCTTGGGGAGGAGAGGGAGGCTGTATCTGAGCAGAGGAAAGAGAGAGAGAGGAGGCAGCCAGCAGGGTGGCCATGAAACATTCATGCACCTGGGGACTCTTAGCACAAGGAGAGCAAGCTGAGCCAGTAATGAAGTAAGGAGGAGACGACTTTTAATGGCTCTGTTAGTCTTTTTATGAGATTAGCTTTAGTCTGACTTTTTATATCAATTGCATTAAAAGCCTAATTGCATATAGATTTAATGATGACTTGTACTCAGAAAATAGGTCTTGCTACAGTACCTTATAGAAAATATTATTTAATTGAGTAATCTGATTGTGGTTAACTACAAGAAAGAGTTATGACCACAGGTATTACAGCCGTTATATAGTGGAAGGAGTTTTTTGAGCAGCCACAGTTCCAGAAGTGTCAGTTGGAGGACTTAGAAGACATGGATGGACATAAAGTTTTTCTCCTGGTTCAATCCCTAATACATTAGATACTTGAAAAAAAATGTGGAAAAAAAACATTAGGAGAGACATCAGGAGCATCGCCGTGAGACGCATCCAATCACCTAGCTTAAAATTTAGTCATGTGGAGCTAATGGCAGGCTGAGGCCATAGTAAAATTCTGTAAAAACATTCAGACAGGTTTAAATAGTTCACTTTCAGATTTTAGATCAATTTTGGATAAATTTAGCAGCTGTGGTGCAGAGTTTTATACCTAATTGCAACGATAAAGTGTTTCTGAATTTGCTACAACTGATGTGCGCATCTGGCTGGCTTTTCCCCCCATAGTAACTCTCAGGAACAAAGTTAAAGTATTTCAAAATGAAAGCTACAACATAACTCTAAAGTACTGATAACAATCCAGAAACAGACAGAAAAAAAAGGGCTACAGTATAAATCATTCCCATCGCGCAGCCGCTCTGCTTTGGACTGGTCACATAACCATGACACACCAAATGTGGACATCCCCAGTTGCGCTGGTTGAACAGTTGTCCCACCTAAACTGTCCCTGCTCATCGGCTGCAAGACAAGAAAGGGGGGGGGGGGGGGNTGAAGAGGGAGAAGAACGGAGAAGTAATATTTAGACAGCTGCATGTGTAGTGTCATGTATCACTGTCATTGCTGGGGGGGGGTAGGAAGGGGTGAAGGGATATTTTGGTGTCCTCACTCAGGCCTTTAACACCCTCAGACGAATGCCCGATGCAGTGTTAATGTCGCTGCACCCTTCAGACAGTTTAAATCACAAGTCATCCACAGACGTATGCCACCTGCTTCTTTATTCGTCCTTCCAGGATTTTTTCATTTTGTGATCGCAAAGAATTAACATGATTTAAAGAATCAGTTCAAATTCAGATTTCTTTGCAAGAGCTTTTGCCCAATCCCTGAAAAATCTCAAATTAGAAGAAAACCTGCAAATTCTTCCAGTCACCAAAGTTTTCCACAAAAAGTAGTGGAATTTTGAAGCAATACTATGAGCAAGGTTAAACAAAACCATTCCTTAACCTGAACAGTCTTCGTCCTTGTAGATACATTACTGCCTGTGGGCATGTGTGGCCCCTGACCTTGTCTGTTCAGGCAGTGCTTACTCCAAGTATACCTTCAAAAAGCTCCACCAAAAATGAATAAATAAATAAATAAAAAATCATAGCAAACAGCACAAAACATTCCTACAAACTTTACATTGCAGTTTTTTTGGGAATGTTGCTGGAAATTCAAAAATCAAATGCTGGGAAAATGAGAAAAGATCATGCTCAAGATTTGTGCAAATTGGATTTGTACAATATTGGACTCTTTAAAAAGCTACTAAGATGTTTTTTTTTTTCATTGTTCCCATTGTGTCTTCAGATACAATGGGAACATGGCGAGACATCGTACAGTAACCGTGGTTGTGTGAAGCAGCTGGTCACATGTCTGCTGTCTGGTGTTAGACTGGCCCTGTGCCTTGACCATGAGGTAGTGGCTAGCAGCTGACTGTTCTGATTCACTGGGAACTGAACTTGTGTGTTGTGTGCCTCACAATAGATTGACTCACAGGGAGTCCACACTGAGGTTTTTCTGTCTCTTTCTCAGCGTTTTACTGGAAGTTTCTGTTTGAGCTCTTTGTTGCCTCTGTGTTTTGATGGAGACAATGCTCGTTTTTTTTTTACTATGTATTTTCCTGCATGTTTTCCACTTTCCTCCCAATTATAAATATCAAATTCCTCCGGCTACACTGCAGTAGTGTTGTCACTACTGCAGAGATTTCCACCTTTGAAACAATACTTTGGTAAGTATCAATGATGGATGGAGAAGCTTAAGGATTCATTCAAAGGCCATTTTTGGGCATTTTACCATACCTTCAGATGAGCTTGATCAATCAGAAATGACTATTGATAATATGAACAGGATAAAGCAAAGTTTAATCACATGTTTTACTGATGATGAAACTGGAGTATCACCAGACTCTCAAATTCTCAAAACCTCTCAAAAAAAAAAAAAAAAAAAAAAAATTAAAAAAATAACATCAGAGTGTCTTCAGAGTGTCTTCCTTCATATGTTGTGCCAAATTTGTTATGTTAGCATTCATTGGCACTGCTTCATAGCATCATTTACGTGCAGGTTTGCTTTATCTTTTGGTTTTCTGTGCTCATTTGTTTCAGAGTTGGAGTGTCGCTGCTTTTGTTTGATAGGCCAATACTGGTCACAGAGGCTCTGATGCTGTTAGCCATCTTTAACAAGAGCAACATTCTGAGAAATAGTGTGGTGAGGCTGAGCTGAAAAACAGCATTTTATTAAGTGAGAGGAGGCGAGTTTCAAGGACCATACCACCCATTTTGCATGGTTGAGCCTAATATATTAAATTTTCATACATGTTACTTAACTGACAATCATTTCCTAAAGCATACTACTGGAACTGTGAGTTAAAAAAGTGTTTCTCCTACCTTCCAGACCACCATTGGTTTCAGTTCATTCTGGTATGCTTAAAATCAACTTGTTGATACTTGAAACATTCTTGGGATAGGTAATCCATCATTGCCAACAACACATGCATTCAAGTTTTTTTAGAAGTTGTAATTTTAGCATTTAAGCACAATAAAAAGCATGGAGTGAATGTATGTCTCCATTGGGAAATATAGTCCCAAAAGAAGACCTGCATTTATCGAAAAATTTCTACAACCACGACTTCATAATTTTGTGTAACTATTAGCAGGAGAAACATGGATTTTTAAGGTGGGTATATTGCTTGAATATTTGATTTTGAAAGATTAAGAGATTTTGCAAAATATCAGGAAAGCTGAAATATAGTTTTATCCTTTGGGAAATGGTTGTCAGCAACATAAGATGTATGAAAATTGAATATATTCTGCTCAAACTGGTCCTTTAAGTACCTGAAAAACAGCATGGTTATTTACATGTGGGCAACTAATTAACATTGAACTCTTCAAGTAGCTTTCATCTGGCAATAGAAACATAACCTTAACACAGTACCTGAGGTCACTCCTCTACCACATAATAACACGAGCACAGGCCTCACTAATTGCTGCTGATATTAGAGTGAGGTCTCCTAAGACACTGACCTCACTTTGGCTAATCGTGACACGTGCGTGTTACGAGGAGTTTTGAGGTGTGGTCACAAAAGTCCCAGCAGCACAAACAGGAGGGACTGATAATTCACATTGGTTGCTCGCACGTTTTTCTGGACATCATCTATAATGGCATCTTTGTGAGAGATAAATGGTGATGTAAGACTCCATCAAATCAGTTATGCACAAAAGTGTGGCCAGGTAGAAAAGAGAGAGAGAGAGTGTGAGTATTTCTTAGCAGCATGAAGATTTTTCCTTGTTTATCTCACGCATCCGCAACGTTATCTAGAACAAACTGGCAGTTCTTGAACCTTTGGTAATAAAGTTTGTTTAAATACTTACTATACAAGGAAATGGAGAGGTAAAAACTTTTGCAATTGCTTTTTAAACAGGGTTTAGAGCCTTTCCTTACAGTGTTTACATCTCTGCCATCACTGTTTAGCTTCTACAGCTCAAGGAAAAGGCTGATCTTTATAATGATTAGTAGTCGGGTTTCCAGTGACCTTTTCCAAGGCAGGACAGCGCTCGAGTGTGTTGACAATGTCGCATTAGTTAGAGAAAACAAAAGAGACACAAGAACACAAAAGATATTCAGCTGGCAAACATGTTTACTTATTTGTTTAAGTTTAAGGCAGAGTTTAAAGTAAGTTGAAAACTGAAGCTCAGTATTAAACGGGACATATTTTTTATTTTCCTAGTGTATCATAGCAGGGAGTATGTGTTGAACATTGTCAAAATGCCAAAACCTGAAGAAATGCATCCAGTCAGACAAATCCACAGGTCTTGAACTGGCCTGAAAACTTCATTTTTGATTGGTCCCTAATTCTGCAACATGTCAATATCAACATGTATCACATTGGAATTTACCTGGATAGAACCAGTGCTGACCAATCAGAACAGAAAGGGCTTTTCAGGAGAGGGCCTTAAAGATACAGTACCTGAAATGGCATGTTTTCACTCAGTTTGCACAGCAGTGCCTAAGTAAGAGAGAGGAGGATCAATGTGCAGATCAATGTGTGTGTTTTTTTTAATGCATTAAAGTGTTGCAAAGGTTTCAAAACAGACCTCTTAATAAAAATAAGATTATAGACATCTGTATATTTCTCTGGGCAGGTTGATAGCAACAAAAGCTTTCATCAAATTTGGGATCCAATTATACATGGAATATAGCTCAAAGTGTACTAAATAAAACACTTTACCAAAAGTTGGAACCTAGCTTCAGATTGAATGCATTTGTTTTATAGTAAATTTTACTTAAATTTTTCCCGTGTACGTATTAGAATAACAAAGTATATAAATAGATGGGACATGCAGTAGAAAGTGAGTGAGTAAGAAAATTGTCAAGCGCTGCATCTCTCCCTGCTTTCATGTATATTTGTCGTAAATAGTGCTGAGCACCGGCAAGGATAGTAACTTTTGTTGCATCTGCATTATGCTAATATAATGGGAACAGGAAGCCAATGGAGACCGGTCGTAGTGGATCACTACGGGCTACAAACACAGGAGTCATCGTGCAAACGAGCAGGAAGGCTGATGGTTAAAACAAAAGTTTAAAGAGGGATAAGCAGACACACCTCCAGTGGGAGGCCAGATTCACATGTGAGTTTTGCTTTGATATTTTTCTCTAAGCAAATCTTCTTATCTTGGCCCCCGAGCAAACATGCAAACAATCTGGCCTGTGTATTTCCAGTCACATGGGCCAGAAGTGCTAGTCAGCGTGTCTGTCCTGGTATTTCCTGAAACTTCACAAACACACACACACAGGCACACACACACTCGCACGCACACACAGGAGGTCCCATTTAAACATGTCATGAAGCCCATTAGATCCTCCATTTTCACAGATGACTTTGAAAAACAAACATGCAGTTGATGTTTTTTGGTTTCCCTTCTGGAACTTTCCCAAATGACCTTTTGGTCGTATTTGGGACAATATTTTGTAAGTGGATTAGCTGTTTTCCGTTGATTGTCTTTTTGTGTGTAAAATGCTTCCAACCTGTGGTTACGCCTGACTGACAATTTTTAAAAAAACAGAAGGAAGTGTGACTTTCTTTTTCTTCCCACTGTGCACTTCTCCTTTTTTTCCCTCCCTATACCCACCATGTTAAATTATTTACACTAACCAATAAAGGTGGTTCAGAATGGAAAGCAGTTACTTCCAAAAGGCATATTTTAGCAATTATGCCACCATCACTGAAGACATTAATGGATGTTTTTAGTGTTTGTGAGTGTATTAGTATAATTATTGCACTGGACTTTGCCAGAGGATGGCCGTGCATTAAATCATTATTTGATTTAACCAGTTGAAATGTCTGTGCACACTAGTTTAATTGATTTGGATTGTTAAAGTGCAGGGTTCAATGAATGTTCTCATCAAAACCTTAATAGCTGATGCTAAGTGGTGAAGAATTATTTAATGTGTCACCAGCCTTATGTTTAAGTGGTTTCTGCTACACATTTATGTCCTCAAGCTCGGAGAGGATGTTAAAATGCATACGGTAAGCGCAAATGTCTGGATCAAAATCTGCCAAATTAGAATAAAAATCGTATAAATTGGAATCAGGAACTGTCAAACCACATTTCAACCTCTAGATACATTCAAGGTGTCACTGTCTCTTGCCAGTAATCTCCTTTTTACCCATTTATTTGGTATCTAACTCAATTTCATGGTGCTGATACAGAATCTAACATTCAATAGCTGAACATGTATGATGGGATTATAATTTGAAGTCTCTGTGGGAGATGTAGGTCAACTGAAAGAGTCCATTTCCTCAAATATTGTAATCCCCATTTGTTCTGCTTTTTACAACAGATACACAGCTTTGTGGTCTTTGTCAGACTACAATGCCCGAGCAGGGCAGCGGCTGTTCATGCTGCTGTTGTTTCTCGATGATTTCTGTATTTGCATGCACATTTGCTTCTTTCATTTCCAAGCAATATTAAGTCTCTTGCTTTTTTAGAATAAGTCCAACCAAATGTTGGAAAAAATGGCATGTATCTGATGCTTTCTCTGTTTTCAGCTTGAGCCTTTTACTGTTTGAGCTGTCCAGTCTGCAGGTCATGTTTATGGTTGAACTGGGGAAGGGGGGTCAGCAGGATATACCCATTTAACCACACTGAGGACCTGCACAACAGACAGAAGGAAGTCATTCATTTAGTCTTCAGTGATAAAGCCTGAGTGAATGATTAACGCTGTCTGCTTTTCTATTGATAAAAGGAGAAAAATACTGGTTTTACCACCACTTTCTTTCTCAGTTTATTAGCAGCTTTGCTCAGCCAGATGAATTTTGTGCCCATTTCTCTGAGCTCAAGGAATAACTTTGTGAAACCATGCATGAACATGAAAAATTGATTTGTTTATATATCATTTCAGCGTAATGGGTTTCTGCCCTGATTCAGTGACAAAACCTGATGTACCTTATAGGGAAAGAAAAGGATTACCCTTCTCCCTGGCATGTTAATATTCTGGTCCTATGGTGTCTAAACCTGATAACAAGTATGGCACAAGGCAGGCTGTCCATTGTGGAAGGAGCTCTTTCCACAAAAGCCATTATGCTGGATCAATGCTCCCCAGAGAAATGGCAGGCTAAAACGACATACACACACACACACACACACAGACGGAGGATTGCATTAAAAAATGTAACAGCCCCAGGCTTCAGCAGGCTATGGTACATACCACATACCTGCAATTATGTGATTTAGTTTCAGATTGCAGCCTTCGTGTGTGTCTTTCACACTTTTTCTGATCAGGGAAGGAATATTGGGGGGAGTTTGATTTTATTTCTGAATCGATATCTTGATTCAGAAATCTTGATTCATGCTGGCATCCATTCTATTTTATGTAGAAATGTTATCTTTTGTCTCAGGGCTACATTGTGCAGACTGTAGAAAACTGCTTGCCCCTTCCTTTGTTTTATTGTAAGTTACCATGATCCAGACTAGTTTGCTTAACTGCCAATTATGTCTTATACTGGTCTGTCTCTCTGTTCCATGTGACAGCAGGACATTGACTCTTTCCATCTTTCTCATATTGAATGCTTACACCTATGGGTCACGTAGCATCTCATTAAAAAATAAAAGTCAGAAGGATGTGCATTCCGTGTTTTAAAGCAGCCCAGTCTCTCTCCATCTGTCTGCATGACTGCGTGGTACATAGAGCTGTGTGGTGGATCCGCTTGAGGGGGTGTACAGAGTGGAGGTATGGAGTGTGTCTGTGTATGTGTGGCGGAGGGGGTGTGTTTCTCTAAATAGCCCACCCTGCATTAAGAACTGGAATGCTGGGGCTGTGCGCTGTGCAGGCCTGACCTCGCCAACCTAGATGCCACTCACATTTCCACATGGCGCAGGAGCCTGTGGAAGTCAGCGCCGACTGTTTCTCTACTTTATCCAGGTCAGATCTGATCGACTCCCACTACTAAAGCACTGACGCTCGTGACCCCGGTGCTCCCCTCGCTGCCAGCCAGTGTCAAAATAACACACGCAGCTTAACAGAGGAGCTCTGACTGCTGCTAAAAAAAAAAAAAATCACACCCACACTGTCCTATTTCAGATTTCTAAACAGCTACTTTCAAATAAGTTTTTGATCAAAACAAAATGTCAGCCTCTTCTGATGTTTCTCTTTCTTTACATGAATCTTTTGAAAGAGACGGAACAGCCTTTCAGCGTATGTGCACTGGATACATGTGAGCCCGGAAGTAGGTCATTGATTTGGAACTTGGACAATGATTATGTGCTGGCCTAGAAATGGGCTATAATCGGTGTCTCTCACACCAAAACAGCTTTTTTTATAAGTGGCAGTTGTTTCAAGGTCAGAAAAACAGTTTGCCTCATAGATGCATGTACGTACAGGTTTCATAAGATCTCCTTTGACAGATTGCTGATTGTAAAGTTGTTTGTTCTAGTGAGAAGATTCATCACCATTTCCACCTTATTAGCTTTTTTTAATCAGTAAAATGCCAATTTTTTTTTTTTTTTAGTTTCAAGTACAATTCATCTCATTTCAACAGCGATCTAGGTTCATTGCATGTCACACTGCACGAAATCTATAAAATGCCATCTTCATCGTAATCTTTGTCAGATTGTATGATAGCAAGTTTGAGATAATGCAGTGATAGCCTTTTGAGTCTTAGCTCTACGATAAAAGAAAACTGCAGACTGATGCGTGGACTTGTCATCGAACTGCAGCAGTTGATACACAATGGTTGTAGCAGCAGTCAACTTGTGAGATTTTGATCCTAAATTTTGTATTCTGCTTTGGGTTGCAAGAGCGTAAAGTTGGCTGTTGGACGTGTGTCATACTGCAATCTAGGATTTTCTCACTACTACAAACTTCATCTGCAAAATCTAAAATCTCAATACTCCTCTCTAGGATCCTTTAGAAAATGTGACTTTTAGAATTCAATGATAGACGTGAAAAGATGAAGATTTTTTTACAGTCTGTAAGGAAGCCTCTTGAGTGTCATGTTTATCTCTTTATAAGAAGCAGAATGTGCCTCAGTCTGCAAGCATGCCCCGTTCTGTCGTCTGGATGAATTCCTTGATGGGGGCCTGATGTGCTCATTCAGATGCCATTTGAGCCAATAATGTAAATACTCACGGCCTTTGAACAAGCCAAGACGTGATCTAATCTGCCTCTGACATAAGGTCTCGAACAAACTCGTGCTCCAGAAAAACGTGGAAAAGGGTGTTTTCGCTTCACAACCAAGTTGGATTGGAGCAAATCTTTCTGCTCAAATTGAGAATTTATTGTGTTTTTCATATGTTGAAGTCAGTGACATGAGAATCTGCCAGCAGCTAAACTACCATAGATGCAGCTGTATAGGGGCCCACACAGGTCCCAGATTATCTCATCACTATTTTATCATAAAGTCTGAAGCACCTCGAGGATTGAGCCTACAGCATACACTGTACAACTAAGCTTTAGTAGTAAGCAGTTAGTATTTATAGTACTCAATGAGCCATCTGCTCCATGGTATCACATACATGATGTCATTTATTCACCAAATAAATAACAATACAATAACATAAAACAGTTTTACATATACAAGCATATAGTTTATTGACTCATACCTCTATGTTACATTTCTAAATTAAGTTTAAATAAGGATTAATGGGTGATTTGTTCTTCAAAAATGTACAAATGTGTTCCTACGTGGAATTCTGGGACATGGGTACTACCGCATAGCAAAATCCACACAGAAGAGTTAAGACAGCAAGTACTGGTAAGTGAACGAGCAATAGTATACAAACACAAAAGCGGGTCTCAGAAGCAAAAATTGAAAGAAGCAGCCAAGAAAGAAAAAGGAAAGCTTCCAAAAATAGGCAGTTTTCTTTAAAAAGAAAGACGAGATAGCAAGCATTAGTTGTTCGACTGAGCAAGAGCAGAATAAGACTCCTGCTAATACTAATGCTAGCAGCAGCGATCTAAAGGGTTTAATAGACAACTTCGCACAGCAAAAAGCCCTGAGAGTGTGCCTATGATGTAAGTAGAAGATTTGGCAAAGAACACATAAAATAAAATACGGTTTTATGTTTTGGAAAATGGTTGATGTATGATGTAACTAGAGCTTATTTATTATTTATTTGACTAATAATCAACCTACACACTTGTGTTTTGTGTTTAGAAGGCCTATGTGCAGATGTGAATAATACTGTCAATGTGCGGGTGCGCTGTCACCGATCATGTTTTCATTTATTATGGTGCTCCGGCACCAGATTTTGTCAAGTGCAGCACGGTGGTCTGTTTTCCTACTAAACATTTCATTTAGGCATCAACTGTGCATTTCGATGTTGCTGCTCATTTTAAAACTGCTTTCACTCTTTCATTCGCTGCTGACATTACGTTGTGATGTTACGATACGTTATGTTGATGTTACGTTATGTTACGTTGTGATGGTACGCTACATTATGTTGATGTTACGTTATGTTACGTTGTGATGTTCGTTATGCTGCTGTTATATTACGCTGATGTTACATTATGTTATGTTATGTTGTTACGTTACGTTATGTTGATGTTACATATTACGTTACGTTGACGTTATGTTGTTATGTTGATGTTACGTTATGTTATGTTGATGTTACATTATGATGTTACGATGTTACGTTACGTTATGTTATGTTGTGATGTTACATTACGTTATGTTGATGTTACATTATGTTACGTTATGTTGTTGTTACGTTACGTTATGTTGATGTTACGTTATGTTATGTTGATGTTATGTTACGTTATGTTGGTTACGTTATGTTACGTTGTGATGTTTGTTATGTTATGCTGCTGTTACATTATGTTGATGTTACGTTATATTACGTTATGTTGATGTTATGTTGATGTTATGTTACGTTATGTTGATGTTACGTTATGTTATGTTGAGGTTACATTATGATGTTACGATGTTACGTTACGTTATGTTGATGTTACGTTATGTTATGTTGTGATGTTACATTACGTTATGTTGATGTTACATTATGTTACGTTATGTTGTTGTTACGTTACGTTATGTTGATGTTACGTTATGTTATGTTGATGTTATGTTACGTTATGTTGGTTACGTTATGTTACGTTGTGATGTTTGTTATGTTATGCTGCTGTTACATTATGTTGATGTTACGTTATATTACGTTATGTTGATGTTATGTTGATGTTATGTTACGTTATGTTGATGTTACGTTATGTTATGTTGAGGTTACATTATGATGTTACGATGTTACGTTACGTTATGTTGATGTTACGTTATGTTATGTTGTGATGTTACATTACGTTATGTTGATGTTACATTATGTTACGTTATGTTGTTGTTACGTTACGTTATGTTGATGTTACGTTATGTTATGTTGATGTTATGTTACGTTATGTTGGTTACGTTATGTTACGTTGTGATGTTTGTTATGTTATGCTGCTGTTACGTTATGTTGATGTTACGTTATATTACGTTATGTTGATGTTATGTTACGTTATGTTGATGTTATGTTACGTTGTGATGTTACGTTATGTTACGTTGTGATGTTATGTTACAGCATGTTGATGTTACGTTACGTTACAATGTTGTGACGTTATGTCGATGTTACATTATGATACGTTGTTTCTTATATAATGTTACATTATGTTACGTCTGATTGTGAGATTGAGCTGCTGGTGAGGACAGCAGCACAAAGGGCCTCTGCTGGCTAATTTATGCTTTAATCAGCATGTGTGAATGAGAGTGGCAGCATGATGGGCACATGATCACATGATCACATGACCATCATGCATTGGGCCTGGCACTGAGTCCTTACATCACTGGAATCTGCAGTAATTTTGACTGGACTACACTTGATTGCATTTTCTATGGAGATGGAGAGTACATAAGTACATTTACTCAAGTATTATACTGTACATGACAACAGTTTTGAGACCCTGCTACTTCAGAGGGAAATATTGTAGTTTTTACTCTGATGACTGTAGTTACTAGGTACTTTGTAGATTCAGATGTTACATTCACCATGAGATAAATACATAAAATACTGCTGATATGTTATTTCTTTACTTCTTTTGCCTTTATTTCTTCTTTCTTGTTTTGTCTTCCATCCTTCCTTCTGTCCTTTCTTTATAAGGCTGATCTTGAAAGCATGAATATTCTCCCCAAAAAACTGGAAAATTTCTCATCCTGTTGGGCAGAAAACTTGTATCTGTAATTTTAGGGATTTTTTTTTCCTTAAGGAGCATTTTCCAAAGTATTTTGTTACTTCATTACCATATTACTACTAGTTCTACTACTTATTATTGCTAATGGTTAATTACTTTAATTTCAGTAGAATTTTGAGTGCAGGACTTTTACTTTTATTGGAGTTTTTTCAGTGTTATATTTCTACTTTTACTAAAATAAAGAATGCATATTTGTTCCAGCACTGGTTTGCTCTCTGTTGACAGTATGAACTCATAATTAGCTTGAACCAGCAGTGGTGGTGCTTGTGAATGGTGCTTGGAGGGGTCAAAAGGTCATGTTTGTGTACTTCCTGTTCTCTTCTTTTGTCTTGGCTAGTATGCTGCATGAATAAACACTGGGAGCGTGCAAGCATGAATGGAAATCTCGATATACTTTTTTTTTTTTAAGTGGCTGTATTCTCTAGTGTGCTCTTCTTTTGTTATTGTAACAGAGTTATGCGAGCATCTTTCATAATGATACCAGGAACAAATGGAAAGAACAATCTGAACCAGTGGTTTGCATATCATCTTTGGTTTACATGACCAGTGTCGCAAAGCTCTTCCTTCCATTTGTCCCACAATGAAAGAGCTTCATGTTCGCAGCAAGCTCATGTTTAAATGAGCCCTGAGCCATGTTTGCATTTGTTTAGGCAGAGAGGCAGCATCCAACAAGCAGACACAGACAAAAATTGTATTAAAAATGACATCAGCTGCAGGCTGTGGAGAGAGAGAGAGAGAGAAAGAGAGAGATCAAGAGAGAAACAAGGAGAGAGGGAGAACAATTGACCAGAAGTGACATGGGAAAGAGAGGTGACCTGATTGCTCAGCTGGCCAAAAGCACGGGAAGGAAGCAGCAGGAAAGGCTGGTCCCCTCAGTCTGGCCCAATGCTGGATCCCTCTGTGGCTTTCCTCTGCTCCCATTCCCCTCCCCTCCTCCCTCCTTCCCATCCTTCCCCTCCTCCCGTCCTCCTTCCTTCCTGCACTGCTGCCTGTCACGGCTCACTACATCGGAACAAAATGATCAGCTTTCACCTCCTCATGAACATGGGTCATCATGCTAGTGATGTAAGGGTTGGGGCCTTTGTATTAGACAGGGATCACTGATGTCTGGGAGGAGGAGGAGGAGGAGGAGGAGGAGGAGGAGGAAGAGGAGGAGGACTCCTGGAGAAGCATGGAGAAGATATGGCTATCAATACCGTATTGATTTTTACAATGTATATAGTATGTGTGCTTTAATTTTTATTACTTTTGTCAGAGGTTACATTTTCATGGTTCTTTGCAGATTTTAATGAAATTTTGTGGAATGCTAAACAGTGGTGCAAGGAGCAAGACTTTTTCCTGTTTTATGCATAATTTTTATTATGCTTTTTATAAATGATAGCCTTGAGGTTCATAAGTTTGTGGCACTATTAATTTCATCATGCTGCTGTTGAGGAATTATTGGGTGTGTGTACATTCATGAAGCACCTCAAGTACCTCTGTCACTGTTCCTGTAGCCTGTAATGTAATTAATTCTAATCACAATCATCATAACAGCTTTGCAGATCAAATACCCTGAAGCAGTTCTAACAAAATAATCTATTTCCTCTGAAAAACAAACACCCAAATTCTCTCTCACACACACGCTCTCTCTTCTCTCTCTCTCTAACCCCTTCTTTGGCTTTGGCTTGGAGAGAAGAGCAGTCGGTTGGATGGGGGAAAACATCACGAAAACAGAAGGACCTGCACATTTGCATACCTTTTTAGCATGTGGCTGAGGGAGCCTTTATTAAATTCAACCCCCCCGTGGGAGGGCCCTATCATGGGGGTGGGGCAGAAGGGCTGAAGAGAAAAGAGGGGTGGTCTCATCTTGGAGACAGGAGGCACCATCTGAGCCAGCAGACAAACAATGCTTCCAGACACGAGAACAAGGTGACAGCAACGGCAAACTGTCCCCGATCTGTCCCCGCCTGGTCACAGAGGCAGTGTGTGTGTGTGTGTGTGTGTGTGTATTGGGNTGGGGGGGGGGGGACCCATGAGGCAATACACAGCCTCAGCAAGTCCTGAAAAAATTCAATACGAGCAAGGCATTTTTGAATGGCTTGAATTAAGCATGATGCCATAAATGGTCTTGATTAATTCCTAAATGTACATGGACTTAAATTTAAGTCATAAAATCAGATTCTGAAGAATTGAAAGCATCGTGTTCTCCTTGCAGAGAATTTTTTGAAACATTTTTGATTTATCTCAGATGGAAAATTAGTTTATCTTTCATTTTGGCATTTAAAAGGTCAAAAAATCTTTATGACACCCTGTTAGCAAAGCTTCCACCTCTTGATACCAAGAGGTGTACTTGGTATCAAGAGGTGTACTTGATACCAAGAGGTGTACTTGGTACTGGAAATACCATTAGGAAGTGATTGGATAAAAATACAGTGTGTGTGTGTGTGTGTGTGTGTGTGTGTGTGTGTGTGTNGATAAAAATACAGTGTGTGTGTGTGTGTGTGTGTGTGTGTGTGTGTGTGTGTTTCTGAGTTTAGCTGGGGCAAAACCAACAAGCAGTAATATGTTCAGGCAAGCTGAGACAGCTTGTGCGCGTACCTGGAGGAAGCTGAGATAATGAATCTGTCTGGTGAAGCGAGTCTTTCCCTGTTAGCCCGTTAGCCCGTTAGCTTCCCTAATGAGCCGTTTTGGCAAACAATTCAATTATCCCAAAGAGCCTCCACCTTGTGCGTCTTAATAACACTTTAGCCATTTGCAGTTTTTAAAGGTTTCTGAGACAAGCAACACATTTGGCTTTTGAAAATTTAGATATTTCTGCCAAGCCTGTAAACAGCAAGGCCGCTAAGTTTACTTTGTGCTTCCTTTTTTACATTCAGTAAACTGGCTGTTAGTATAGAAATCATTATAACAAATGAGCATAAATAACACACCCTTATCACAACTTTACCACAGCACGTTAACAGGCTTAACAATAGCTAATTAGCATTTACACTTGATAGCCATTATGCTAACATACCTCACTGCCCTTAATTAGCAACCACAGAGCACTGCATTAGCTACCAAACTTACAAGGCAAAAGAAAAACCCTTTAAAACATGCAATCTAATAAACCTACCTTGTTACTTCTTTACTGGGGTTTAATCAAATATATGCTGCCTTAAAATAATCTAAATAAACACAAACCGAGCTTAAAACCACCGCGTTACACTCCTTTTAAAATAAGACGTTTCTGTTCTGTTGTGTAGAGGAAGTATTAAAATTAAAAAACAAAAGTGATGTGACCAGTGCTTGAAGTGGGCCAGTACGCACCAGTACACAGTACTGGGACCTCTGTGATTTTCATTTAGAGTACCGGGACACATTCAGGAGTACCAGAGCCTCTCATAAATCTTCCGTACTCTACTGCAGAACAACGTAGAGGAAAACAATAGCAGCTAGAAGAATTTAATCGGGGGACTGTGTATTTATATACATCAGGGGACTCATTTATAACTGTTGCATTATAAATGAGCACAAAATGATGCTTGAAAGTTGCATATGTCACTTCCCATGCAAAGTTTGGGATTTATAAAAACAAACTTGACAGGAGAATTTGTGCACCTGTACAGAAACTCTATCCATGCGTACGCACATTTTGGAGACGAGTGTTTGGCAACACAGATGGAGAAGCAGAGTAATGAAGCAGGTTTCTCAGTGATTCTTCTACACAAATCGTTCCACGGAATCAAACTCTGAATTCTAGCAAAGATCCACTCTGACAGAGTCCGTTTAAGCTACACTTACTTCAGAATAGATCCTCTCCATCCACTCTATGATTAATAAACTGAATTTGCGTGGCCTTGTTAATTTTGACATTGTGAAATGTGCAAATAAATTATTCTGATTTCCACATAAATAAGCAATAGCAGCAGTGCTAAAGGTGCTGTGAAACAGCAGAATTAATATTCTGATCATGACAGATGTGTCTGAGTTTTCATTGATCTAACATAACTGATAGATTGTCACGTTTATTTTTATTTTTTGTGTATGGTTCTGTTGTTTATAACCTGCATGTCAGAAGTGCAGCTCCTCACTCTGTTTCCAAACCCTCAGAGCGCAAAGCGGCTCAGTCTGATGCACACAGAGCTGCTGAATGTGACGCGTTTGTGAAAATAAAATATCTAAAATGGATTTAGCAGATTCACCTGTACGTCAGTGTCACGTCCTTTATGCAGCGCTGCACCTTCTGGCATCTGCCTTTAGTCTGACAAACTTTTAATTCAGTGTAAATTTAAATTTTAAATGATGTACTATTTGTTAAACTGACTCATTTCCAGCTGCAGCAGTTGTGATTGTTGTTGCTGCTGAGGCACCAAATCAAACATTTTCCTGATTTCTCCTCGTCACCAATACCTGTGTTTCTGCCTCATGTTTTTTTTCTTGATCTACTAATCAGAAGTCTCATACATACATACATACATACATACATGCATACACGTCAACAATGAGCTTGGAAAATAAAATAAGGGAGATTACTGGGGACACCTTAGTTCTTATCATGTCCTTTCTCTGCCTTTTTTTCTTTAAAATATCCCTTTTCCTTGTGAAATATGTAATTATTTGCTGTTTTACATAATTTAAGTTCTGAATTTGTGGCCTCACAGCTTTTAATAAAGAATTTCAGGAAGTACTGGTCATGGATTTCTGAATGACTTTTTAACAGCAGTAGACATGTTTGATTTATTTTCCTAGAAAAGTTCAATCTCCAAAAAACTTGAGGTGGCACATGGCCAATGGCGACAGCATGCTTAACACTTGTGCTAACCCCCCAAAAAATTTGCCCTCGCCCTTTGCTGTTTTTGTAAGCCCCACCTTAGCATTTGGCACACCCAAAGTGAGGGGGATGGGAGAAGGAGTATGAAGTGAAGAAATATCACAGATGTTAGTCTGCATGAACTCCTTCCCTTTTACAGCCTTCCTGCTCAATCTGGCCTCTTTAGCCCCATTCTCTCTCTCTCTCTCTCTCTCTCTCTCTCTCTCTCTCTCTCTTGCACTCTGTCTCTCTCACTACAAAAGATACATCACTTCTCCTAACTTAATTTCAGTTTGCAGCATGCAAAGGTCTGTCTCATTGCCTGCCGGTCAACAAATCATTAGACGCTGTGCAGATTCAAGTCACTGTGCAGGATAGTTGACTCGTTTTCTACCTACAGTGCTGAAAATCTGAGGTTTTTATGCACAAAAGTCTGTAAAAAACAAAACAAAACAAACAAAAAAAAAAAACAAACTTGCTTTTCTCACTTTAACCTAAAACAAAATAGCATCTTGNAAAACAAACAAAAAAAAAAAACAAACTTGCTTTTCTCACTTTAACCTAAAACAAAATAGCATCTTGTGAGGTTAACATTGGATAACATTCAAATAAAGATTACACAGTTTTTTTTAGTGCTGTAATTAATAGTTACTTTTTATTACTAATCAATTTTTTTGTTTAACAGATTGTGAAGTTTAGAAAATGTCAAAAATGCTTATTTTGTTTGAACAACAAAAACTCAAAACGATTTAGTTTACAATGATGAGCAACTAAGATAAGCAGTAAATCTTCATGTTGAAGAAGCTGGAACTAGAAATTTTTTGGTATTTTTACTTGATAAATACATATTAATTCAGAATCTGAGTAGTGTATCAATATAATGTCAATACCGTGATATTAGATATCGAGTAAGATTTGATTGTCGAAACATTATGATATGACTTTAATTAATTTGTTCTTGGTCTTAATGGATATATTAGAGTTAATTTATCCAGTTTTCTAAAATTTCTGAAGTCATTTGACATTGATTATTTTTCTTTTGATCCTCAAATCAATGATCAACTAATCATTTCAGCTTTAATAATTCTCAGTTATTCATGAGTGTGTCTTTAAAGAACATTCTGAGGGTGTGTGTGTGTGTGTGTGTGTGTGTGTGTCTGTGTCTGTGTCTGTGTGNTAAAGAACATTCTGAGGGTGTGTGTGTGTGTGTGTGTGTGTGTGTGTCTGTGTCTGTGTCTGTGTGTCTGTGTGTAGATGAGTGGAATGGAAACAGCAGGGTTAAGGTTTCAGTCTGTGCGTCTGGGTCATGACTGTGAAGGGGTCACAGGTCTGTGGCATACCAAACCAAACCCAGTCTAATGGCGGCGGCGGCGGTCTCTGTCCTCACACTGTCACTCATCCGGTCAACCTGTCCTGTCATCCACAGAGTAATCCTGCTCGTGCTCAATTTGGCTAAATCTAGAAAAGCCTTCTTAATCTTATCACAGCCCAGACGCAGGTTTGTGGAGATGCTCTGGGCTGATAAAGGGCAGGAAGTGGCAGAGTGTCTTTGATTATTTGGCCTTTTTCTATTTCCCTGGGGTCATGTTGCTGCTGTTCCAAGGCTGGTAGAGTCTTTGCCATACCTGGCGGTACCTGTGATTGGATCCTGATGTGCTGACAGCAGGTATGTCCCAGGGGTCCACAGCAATTTATCCAGGGGATATTAAACGACCTAATGGTTATATTATTTACACAGTGCTTACCTGAAGGAATCTCTATCTGTTTGTAAAGTGTTGAGGTGCCTCTTCCTGCCCGGATGTTCACTCGACTGAGACGCAATATTCTGTGCTGTGAACACAGGAATTCTGGATTCAAGCAGAAACCTGTAATTGTTTATTACCTCTGCCATTTAAGTCCAGTTTGTTTGCCTCTGAGGCTACAATTCCAAGCCAGGAACAGGTGAGCCAATTCCAAGTTTTTGCTCCAATATGGCACATATCATATATGTTGTAAATCAGAATCAGATATTCTAAAATCCATTTTGAGCGTCATTCAAATGTCAAAATAAAGCTGATTGGTAATATTGCCTTAATCAGAGTACAGACAAATAATCAGTATAGCATGTAAATGTACAGACTGGACCAAGATCCATTTTTCAATACAATTACAATGAAAGATGGATTTCTTAGGCTAACGTAGAAGTTTTACTCTGATGGGCCGTGATTCTGTCTGATTTCAGCTTCAGTATGTAATGGAGAAAAGCATGGTAGTAAAAACTGGTCTGCATTTACGCTGGCCTCTCTCTCTCTCTCCTCTTTCTTCCCCCAACAGGAACTGGCTAATTTCCTGAACTTGATATACTATTTGGTCGACGTAGAGGGAAACATCTGAGAGAGGGGATCTCAGAGAATTCTCCACTTTAAAACCCTTAATGAGTGTTTGAATCTTTGGGTCAATGCTTTTTAACATCTTACAGGTGGTGCAGAGTTTTCTCTGTCTGACTTTGGAGGCACCCTAAAAGGAAAAACGAGCAGTCAGGAAATGAAAGTTTTGCAGGGTAAAGAGGAACAGTTTTTGCTTCCTCAGATTCCACTCACGCTCAGCTCATTAGCAAAGTTGTGCAAAGTTTCTTTCCATCTCCTCTCACAATGTCAGTATCACACAGTACAGTTGTATCAGTGCTTCATGAGCCTGATGCTTATCTTGAATCCTTTTTTATTCTTCTTCTTCTTTTGTAATTAATAGTCAAGATGTAAATCATATAAGAATTTCAGAAACAAAATACCTGGCCCATGTCACCATATCCCCAATTTTCATTGATTGAAGTGGATTTCAACTTTCAGAAGAGATTACTATCTTGGCAAAAACACTGAAAGTATTAAACATGTTGGGAATGAATCGATCATGGATTGCCATCTTTCTGCTAGAGATAGCAAGTTTACCCCAAGTACTAATCTGTGGTTTCTATTTGTTACTTCATGTACTTCTGTTCTTCCTGTGATATATTGACATCCCTCTCCACGGAGAGAATCTCAATCTGTTTCTCCAGCTTCGGTGTCAAATAATAATAATAATATAATAATAATTGTATTCTCATCAGACCTCACTTGGGGTAAGTGAGAAGGCCTACACACAGAATTCATGTGGCAGAGTGAACACAAAAAACAACCAAGAACACACATCTTCACATAAAACAGGCAATAAGTAAATAAATATTACATATGTCTAAATGTCACTATAATCTCTACATAATTTTGCTAAGTTATGTTGAATAAAGGTATCTTCAGAGTTACATAACTTATCCGTCTTATATACATTGGGTATTTATAAATTAAAGTAACTACGTTCAAACAAATAATGAAACTCATCATGCAATTTCCCTAAATTACAAAGCGTACATAAATGACTGGTATATTCAACACCATGAAATCTACCTGTAACCACTGGAATTCCACATCTGAACATCGCCAAATAACAGCACATCATGGTATCATCATTTAAACTGCAAAGATAGTTTTCCAGTTGAAGTGTGTGTTTAAATATCCTGTAATATGTACAGAGACTGTTGTTAAATATTTCAGTTTTCCAACTTTGCCTCAGTATGTCACATATTCTCATTTCAACTGTCGCTTTGATATTCCTATCATTTACCACACCAGTATATCCCTGCAAACAAGAAAATCCTGTATCATCAAATATTTGTTTTAACTTCACAATCCACATTGGTTTAAGCACTTCCTTATCATATGGAGTTTTCAGTAATGTAAACAAAAGGAAGGATAATTTACTTCTATTACCATTCAATAGTCTACACCAAAAACCAATCATCCTACATTCAGCCTTTTTTTTTTTCAATTTAAATCTACCAAGTTCCCCANACCAAAAACCAATCATCCTACATTCAGCCTTTTTTTTTTTCAATTTAAATCTACCAAGTTCCCCATACACTGTACAATTTGCAGCATTTTTATTTAACTTAAGTATCTTTTTCAGAAACTTGATGTGAAAAGCCTCAGTAAACGGGCTTGTATAGCCATGCATCTATAACAGGGCTGGTTGCTTGTGTTTTGGAATCAAACAGTGAGGCTGGTGCAATAAAAAAAGGAATAATTTCCAGACAAAGCACTTGTCTGCTTCTGTACAGCTTAAGCATTAAACTTGTGCAGAATATTACTTGAGCTTATTGATCGGAGTCCTCTGCTGGAGAGTGGGTAGCGTGCAAAATCAATGCTTTATTTTTCTCCTAGGCTACCCTTGTTCATGCTTGTTTTTTTGCCAATGAAAAGGAAAGGAAAACAAGGGAGAAAGCCTTTACTTCAGTGATATTCCATCTTTTCCATTGAGCTCAGATTCTCTCTTGTTCCTTGTAATCTCTTTGGATCACATATTATTCCACTCCTTACCTCCATCACATTCACTAGCATGAATTTATCTCTTTATGCTGCACAGCGGTGGGTGGGTGATGTCATGCTGTGGTGATGTGTAGAGACCTGCTCTTTGTCACTTCTATTACCTCTTTTGCACATTGTTCCACTAAGTGACCAAGTACATTAAATACCTTAATACAGATACTGTATTAAAGTATGTCTCTCAGGTGCTGGTATTTCATCATGAATATTTCCATTTTGGGGCTTTTTCTATTGTACTTTTTTGACTCCTTTATATACAGTACATATGATGGTTACTGCCTTGTAGATTAAGATTATCTCATCATTAAGATATTCTCATCCATTTAAACAGATAGAAGGACTACTTTCACCTCCTTGGTCAGTTTCATGTAGGTTTCCATAATCTTGTACCTTGTATCTCCATATTTAGAATAGAATAGAATAGAATAGAATAGAATAGCTTTATTGTCATTATACGTAACATATAATGAAATTACAGGTGCTTCTCCCTTAGTGCATAAGTATAAAGTATAAAAAAGAGTAAAAACAACTTTGTACACATCTATTTAAATTATATTTACACAGCTGAAAAGATAAATATACTTATCAAAGTGTATATCAAAGTATATCAAAAGTGTATATCAAAGTATATCAAAAAAAGTGTATCAAGTATATTTATATATATAGATATAGATGTGTGTATTTCGATATTTACAACAGTAGCAGGGATGGTAGCAGCAATCAATAAGTATTGCACAGAGTAATAAACACCAGGTAGTTAGCAGCAATCAGAATATTAGTTAGCAGCAATCAGAATATATTTCACAGTTTACATGGTACCGATTTAAAGTGGTGAACAAGGTGCCATGGGAACAGAATTGCACATGATGGTGACGTTGACAGAGTAATGTCCAGGTCAGCGGTGATTTAGTGTTCTGATGGCCCAAGGGTAGAAACTGTTCCTTAGTCTGGATGTGCGGGCCTTCATTGACCTGTAGCGCTTGCCAGAAGGCATCCGTTCAAACAGGTGATGCGCTGGGTGCGAGGGGTCTTTGAGGATGGCGGTGGACCTTCGCAGGCATCTGGAGCCGGCGATCTCCTCCAGGGAGGGCAGAGGGCAGCCGACGATTTTCTGGGCCGTGTTTATGACCCTCTGCAGGGCCTTCCTGTCCGCAGCCGAGCTCCCAGCGTACCAGGCAGAGATGCAGTATGTAATTACACTCTCGATGGTGGAACGGTAGAAGGTCACCAGCAGCCTCTGATCCAGTTTGTTCTTCCTGAGGACCCTCAGGAAGTGTAGTCTCTGCTGGGCCTTCGCCATCACTGCTTTGGTGTTAACGGACCAGGTCAGCTCCCCCGATAAGTGGACTCCTAGGAATCTGAAGGAGCTCACTGTCTCCACCACGTCCCCATTGATGTAAAGAGGGGCGTGGTCCACTCTGGTCCTTCGGAAGTCTACAATGACCTCCTTGGTTTTTGAGGTGTTCAGCAGCAGGTTGTTGGCTAAACACCACGTGGACAGATGTTCCACCTCCTCTCTGTAGGCAGCCTCGTCCCCTCCTGTGATGAGCCCAACCAGTGTGGTGTCATCCGCAAACTTAAAGATGGAGTTGGACGGATGGGAAGGTACACAGTCATGTGTGTATAGGGTGTACAGGAGAGGGCTCAGCACGCAGCCTTGGGGAGAGCCGGTGCTCAGAGTTAGGGTGGAGGACAGGTGGGAGCCCAGCCTCACTGACTGTGGTCTGTCAGTGAGGAAGTTCTTTATCCATGCACAGGTGGAGGGGGGGAGGTGCAGGTCCAGCAGTTTTTTAATGAGAATGTCCGGGATAATTGTGTTGAAAGCTGAACTGAAGTCTATGAACAGCAGTCTGACATAGGTCCCAGGTTGATCCAGGTGGCTCAGCGTCGATTGGAGGGCGAGGGTGATGGCGTCCTCGGTGGAGCGGTTTGCCCTGTAGGCAAACTGATGGGGATCAAATGCTGAGGGGAGGCAGTCCTTGATGTGACGTGAGACTAGCCTTTCAAAGCACTTCATCACCAGCGATGTGAGCGCGATGGGCCTGAAGTTGTTCAGGCTGCTGTTTGTGGGTGTTTTGGGGACGGGGATGATGGTGGCTGATTTGAAGCAGGCGGGGATGGTGGCTTGGGTCAGGGACAGATTGAATAATCTGGTGAGGATCTCTGAGAGTTCGTTTGCACATGCCACCAGTACCTTACCAGGTATTCCATCCGGACCAGCAGCTTTCCTCGGGTTAACTGACCTGAGTTCACGCCTCACCTGGTGCTGGTGAAGGGTCAGTGAGGTGCTGCTGTAGGTTGGGGGGGGGGGGCGATGGCCTACTGACCTCAAACCGTGCAAAAAAACTGTTCAGTTCCTCGGCCAGTGAAGCATCGGCTTTAACAGTTGAGATGTTGCTGCCCCTGTAGTTGGTGATGTGGTTTATTCCCTGCCATACCCGTCTTGGATTGTTGTCGGTGAGATGGTCCTCAATTTTCTGTTTGTATGACTCCTTGGCTACTTTAATGCCCTTTTTCAGGTTTGCCCTGGCGATGCTATACTGTGCTTTGTCTCCTGTTCTGAAGGCGGTGTTGCGGTCTTTAATCAGGAGTTGCACGTCACTGTTCATCCAGGGCTTCTGGTTAGGGAAGACCCGGATTCGTTTTTGCACAGTGACGTTCTCAGCACAGTAGGTGATGTATGAGAGCACAGTTTGTGTGTACTCTTCCAGGTCCAAATTTTCAAACAAACTGCACATTTGGAGATTTTCATTGACAAAGTTCACTCTTCACAATAAGTAGTTTTTGATTCTTGAGTATTGATGCTAACACTTGTATCTTTTAGCATTTTTACATGATGTTACTACTGGTTCTACTTATTTAAAGGCTTTGTGCACATCTTTAACCACTGGTCTACTGGTCTGTGTGTGTGTTTTCCCTTCTGTTTTTCCTGCTGTCATTGTGTGTGTCTGCACATTTGTGCAGTGCAGCCCCAGTTGGATATGAAGTTAGAGAGAGGACAGAGAAACACAAAAAGGGGTCAGTGAACAGGAACATGGCTGGTGACAGGCTGCCTGCATGTGGGGTGGTTTTTGCTAAGGAGAAGCCATTGTGCCCTCTGTGAAGGTTAACTCTGATTCAGGGAGGCAGGAAGTATTAGCTGCTACCTCCCCTGCACTTTTCCCATCCGTGGCCTCTGCCAAACCTCAGCAGAACAATCCGGTCTGTGTGACAGAGGGAGNGAGAGGGAGAGGGAGAGAGAGAGAGAGAGTCCAGTACTGCAGAGTAACATCAGGCTCAGGTTATGCAAGTGTTCCCTTTTGTTTGACTCACCACTAGTTTGATAGTGATTGCATGAAGCGGAATGATGACGCAAAACATTCAATCTGTCAGAGATAAAAAAGTAGCCAAGTACATTTACTCAGTACTGAACTCAAGTATAGTAAAGTTTTCCTACTTTACTTGAAATTTCAGTTTTGCTCTGCTTTGCACTTTGCTGACTTACTTACTTTGTACTTCTGCTCCACTAGATTTCTGAAGTTTTTGCTGCTCTACATTCATTTGATGACAGCAATTACTAGTTAAATTCAACATGTGACAAACAAGTAGAACCTTTTATTCAGTCTTATATTTTAGCTTGATAGCGGGATGGATGATTGGATAGATGGATGCATTAATAGATGGATGGAGTGACTGTGTTGGTGAAAAACCTTGTATCTCCAATTTTGAGTAAAAGATGTTCCTTATCTGACCTGGGCCGTCCAACTTGTGTCCAAACTGGAACATTAAAAAAAAAAAAAAAAAAAAAAAAAAATGCAAAAAATTAAAAACTGGAAAAAATAAAATAAACTGCATGTCTTTGTAATCCCATTGTGATTAATCATATAAACTGGGAGAAAGATGCACACTTGCAGCTTAGAAGAGGCGACGGGTTATTTACAGGAATCCTGTCTCTCCTGTTTATTTTTGTGATCTGCACTTGATTATAAACGGGGATATAAATGGGAATAATGGAGAACAGTTTCACTTTCAATTCTCTCTGTGGACCTCGGAGACAGTGACGGAAAGAAAAAAGGAGAGTTTGAGAGAGAAATTAAAATTCTCCCCAATTTCACACCTCACCACACTTGGTCCATTGCTGCATGAAACAGAGTTGGAAAATTATAAATTTTGTTGGATGCAGACTCCCCCGATTAGACTGGTGGAAAGGAGTTTCTGCTACCTTCCAACTCTTCAACAGGCATTCGTGATGAACAACACAGCAGATTTGACATAACATCTCAAATTTTGGGAATTTATTTATTGACGTATCAACATTTACCAGATGCAACTTAATGCATAAGTACCTTTCTGAATAGAATATTCTTCACAACTAGTTCTGGTACTCCCAACTACTTTTGTTACTGTTTGAGTAGTTTTCTGCTAATACTCATTTACTTTTAAATGCAGGATTTTTACTTGTAATGGAGTGTTTTACATTGTATTAGTACTTTTACTTAAGTAGCTGATTTTATACTTCACACTGCATTTAGTAAGATAGGCTCCATTTAAACAGGAATTCAAGATTATTTTCCTCTACAAATGGAGTTGAAAAGTGGCCAGTTATAGCCAGATTTAAGTTGTGTATGTGCACACACACACACACACACACACACACACACACACACACAGTCACACAAACTAGAAATGGGCACCAGAAAACACAAATGCAGATAAACACAAAATAGATATCTCAAAATCCACACACATCTTACACACACACTCAAGTCGCAACACCTCATACCGAATCAACAATTGCATCTTTGTTAAATTATCCAGGAAATTGTTTGCGGTGCTTTGATAACACAGGTGTTTATATGGTAATAGCTTCTGGAGGCTGGATAAGAATGAAACAATAAAGCCATTAGGGTGTTACAAGAAGAAATGAAAGCGGCTCCTTCACACGCTGCAACTCATCATCCCCCNCCCCACCCATGACGAGACAAGGCTGAACTCTTATACACAAATTCATTCAACAAAAAAAGCTATTGTCAGCTGCCATAATGACCCTTGATGCGTGTGAACCTGTGCCAAGCTGTCTGTGCAACGGCAATTTATCTTCACTAGTGTAGAAGATAAAAGAAAACAGAACAAAATAGAATCTATCATACTTAATTTTGGGCCTTTATATGCTGGTCATAAGAAGGTTGCCTGTCTGATATTAAAATAGCGCCACTTAAAGGCTCTTATCTTAAGTGTTGTGGTACAGAGGTTTACGTAAGTAAGCGCTGATACTATATTGACATCAGGTCTATGTCCCATCTGTCAACATTTCATATCCCCGGCAGTCTGGTGCAATTCAGTCCGTCCTGACAGAGCGTGACCTTTGTCGAGCTCGCTCTCTCTCAACTTGTGCAGGTTGTCATCAGTACATCTGTCAGTTAATGTGTTTACATGCACAAGCAGGTTGGAATCAGTTTTCTGAAGCAACTTCAAATCCAGTTTCACCAGCTGATTTCTTGGATTTTTCTTGCCTGCAAACATAATCAGTGTTTTTAAGCCCAGTAACAGTTTCATGCAAAATGGTTTTTCTCTGTCCATCCTCAGACAAAACTCAACCTTCTCTTTGACGTAGTCTCGCAAGGTGTTTTTCATCCTCTAAAATCACTCCTCTGCCTTTCTAACACTTGCCCTCCCACCATGTCTGGACTACAAAAGCAAAAAGGAGATGCAGGCTGTGTGTTGTAGCACACGGCGACAGACAGGCAGGGTGTGAGAAAAGATGTCCGTCCACAAAGGTGCCCTATCTCATCTGATCCCAACACATCTCTCCTACAAAGGAAGGGCTGTGCACAGCGTGCAGACGCTGCTCACCTGCCACTGTTGGTAAATAATGAATAGGTTACACCTGGTGGTCTCTTGGAGACTTGCTGCAGCTTCCGTCCCTCTTCCTCCCCCTCTGTGATGGTGGTTTGGGAATGTGTGTGTTTGTACATCCACACTGGAGTGTGTAGGTCTAACATTAATCAAAATTCTCCTCAGTCTTCATTTCTGTTGTTTTCTTTAACCTTTAGCTACATAGTGTTCTCTTGTGTCGTACTCTCTAAAGTGCTTTAACTGTGTTTGCGCTTGTGAAACTGTGTATGTGCATGTCGTGTGCGCACGTGTGTGTGTGTGTGTGTGTGTGTGTGCATACAGCAGTGACATTGAGAGGCAAAAAGAAGCATTAGCTGAGCCTCTGTGTTGGATTTGACCATGTAAAGATGTGTTCAGTGCCTCTACAAGATGACGAATGACTGATGCACAACTTAACAAGAAGCTAAAAGTGAGAATGCAATTAAAAATGTCCAAATGATGGACTCTATATTGTGTGCTCAGACACTTTTAAGAGATGTATTTAATGCCTGGACAATGCAAAATGGATAAGAGCTAATTCAGTATTGTTGTTTGTGATCACTGCAAAATATAAAGCGTCTTGCATAAAAGATTTCTCTATTACCCATATGAGATGAAATGCATCATCACTCATGCCAGCAATCTTCTATCAAGAAGGCTTGTGTCATTAAAAATAGATGTGGTCTACGGAGCTTAAGTGGACCAATCATACAAGCTTTCCATAAAAACTCCTGGTGCAATCAGCAGCTAACGAGTGGCTACGGGCTGAAGTACATTTTCTATATTTTGCAGTATTTAAGCAATAGAGAAGTAAAGTGGGTGGTCACAGGTTCAGGAAGTAGTTTTGGGTCTCATTTGAAGGTTTTGTTTGAACAGTGACTTCAGTGTCCTTCAACATAGAATCTAAGAATATCATGGATAATTTAATCATGCTGTTTCTATTTGTTGCAACATTTAATTGGCCATTGAAATCACGTTTTTCCATTGGTTTCATATAGCTGTAAATAAGGTATCCTTATGCGTCTGTGGCTGTTACTATGGAGACACCAGGCAGAGTTGCGAATCGATGCTGCCTTCAAATGGAAGTCACATTTTTCATATGGGAAATTGAGAATATAATACCCTCGACTTAAAGTGGTTGAAGTCGTAAGATCATTGTTTTGAGGTTAAAAAAAAATGGGCAACACCTTGTTACCTTTTCAAGCACAATGATTTTGTGTTTTCAGAGTCATGTTTAACACAAAGAAAGAGTGCACAACAAAGTAACAAGCTCCAACATTCCTTCCATGTACATCACAACTTACCAGTTACTAATAGTTGAATTTGGGAACCAAACACTTGCACCCTTGTCTGCTCCAATGGTAAGTGGAATCACCAGATCCAAATTTTTAATGACAGCTCCATTCATCCAAAAGGCTTCTTTAGTTTGAACTGGTGTGGGGGAATGGTACCGGCATGTATTCCCATGTGGCAGCTGTAACCATTGTTGGGGCACCCCTGCCTGCTGTGAAATGAGGACGTAATTGAAGACAGAGTCCCTGTCCCAGTTACATCACCGGTTGGTCCAGTGTTTGCCGACGCTGCACCACAGCTGCTGATCCAAAACTTGATCCTGAACCTGAAAGCAAACTGATTTAAAATGCTGAATGTTGTGGAGTTCTACTACATCTAGCAAACTAACTTTAAACTCCATTATTGAATGTTTCTTATTGCAGCGTTGATTAGGAGTCGTCGTTTTCTCTCCTAATGTTATGTTCACAGTCTTGTACCTTCAAGGAGCCAGGCTTTTTTCTGCAGCATCTCATTGTTTGTACTGATGATTCAACTCAGGCAGTTTCGTGTCCATTCAAGCTGTGAAAGTTCTCCAAATGTTAGTCACTGGACATTGTCAATGCAGAAAATGAGTCAAACTTCTACTTTCTGAACCCTGACAACTCAAAATAACCCAATAACTCCACCTTTTGCTGATTCATTGAACTGCAATTAGGATTTTTTGCAGAATTCATGCATACATTATTGTCAGTACCAAAGGCTATGCTAGCAGTTGAAATCTACCAAGTACCTCAGTGTTACAAACGTGGATGTTTTCTCAGTAGTTTATTCAAGAGAAACTCTTAAAGAAATGGTAGATATGACTGGTTAGTCTGTCTTATCAGCAGTGCAGGCCATGTGTGGCAGAGATAGCGTGTGGTGAATGCGTCACAGAGCATGTGGTTGGAGCTGAAAACAGTTTTATCTCTTGTATATCAATCACGGTGCATTGTGGCCCCTGCGCCTGTGAGCACCTAAGCACACCATGTTGTTTGATGTAGCAACAAACCGATTCTGAAGTGGTGCCCTTGGTTGGGTTTTTAAATTTTTTTTTTATTTTTATTGTTTTTTTAAAGGTTACTATTGTGTTGTCAAGGAACTTTCTCGGATGTGGGAAAACAGAATCCCCAGACTGTAAGTTCAAAAGCTCAGCAACAGCAAGAGCAGAAATCATAAGTTTCTATCGACAGCAGCTGCAGCAGTCGATACTCTTTACAGGCTTTTGCGTTAACAGAGACAACACACAAAGCAATAAGCTGCACTCTATGAAATGCATTCCATTTTGCAAGCTAAACTCTTGTCATTGAAGAATTAGAGTAACTACGCTTTGTGTGTTTTCCTTGTGAGTGAACAACACAACAAATCAGAAATGTTTACTGGGCTGCAGAAAGAAAGTGGAAGTGGAGAACAACGCCGTGTTTCCTGTCTAGTGATTTGAAAAAGTTGTTAATTAATTTGGGCCTGGAAAGCTGGCTTGGCTCGCAGAGTTCTCTCTTCTCTTTAAACAGTGGAAAGGAGACAGCGTAACTCTTTCCATTCTTTCCAGTGTGTGTGAGTTTGTGCACACACACACATGCACAAACATTTCCTGTTTGAAGTCTTTTTTTTTCTTAACGTTGATCCTACTTGTTGAGCTTCAGTGTCTGCACTGAGGAAACCCTCTAGAGTACATACACTATATTTTTCTATATTTGTCAAAAACATTGAATTATAACTAGATGTGATGCTAACTACAATTTTATTCAATTAGTTATTATTCAATGAATTTGGTCCTTCTTAACCTTTGGAAAGTAGGGTTTACAATTAATGCAGGTTTCACGTCATCACCTCCAAGTTTGGAGTCAGTACGCTAGCGATTTTTTTATGTCAAGTGTCAACTGTGAAAATATTATTGTTTTGTTTTGTTCATTCACTTTTTTGCCTGTTTTAGTCTTTTAATAACTAATGCAGAGATAAATGCTTTGCTTCCACTTGATCCACAGACTTTATTTTGGTATTGATTGAAAGGTTAGAGAATCTCACCTTCCTTCACATCTCCTCCACTTATTTTTAATGAGTTACAAATGCTAAAGTAATAATCACGGAAATAATCAGCAGGCTATTGCACTGTTTGTAATTCAGAGCGTTAATAATCCTGACTTTTTTCTTTTTTTTTTTTTTTTTTTTNTTTTTTTTTTTTTTTTTTTACAGTAAATCAAGTGGATTCTTAACAAAAGCTCATGTAAAAACGCCCAAGATGATTAAACTGCTTTAGGACATATCTCATGTGCAGCAAGTTAAATGCTAACACTCCTTTTCATCTTCATGCCTACCGTGCACGTTTGGTTTTGCTTTTGTTTTCATGCGTGATAAGACACTAAACTCCTCACCTGAAGCTCTTTTCTGATGTTGCTCCTTTTTTTGATGTTGCTCTCCACAACACTGGAACCCATGGAGGCCAGAAAAACAACTTTTCCAAGTTTCCTGTTGAACATAATATTGAATTGTGAACATTTACATTGTTTTGAGTCCCATTAGACCAATTTAAGCAGCGATTCCAGTTGTACAGTGCATCTAGAAGGAATCATGTTATTAAGCCCCTTAATGAAACAGTCAGGATGGACCCTCCATATCTGTTGCACAAAAAAACCTCATCTAAATGGAAAACACATTGTCTTCATTATTTGCAAGTGGTGAATGAAGGCAGTTGCCATGGTTACAGCCATCGGAGGCTGAAGCCTGGTTTGAGGCCAGAGGAGAGGAAAGGGGCTGGAGGAACAAAGTGGCTCCTAATGGTGAGATTGTATAAATGGTTCTCTGAGAGGTTTATATATTGCTGGCATTTCCATGTTGGCCAACTTAGTCGCAGTGCAACAAATGATCAGTTTCAGATCATATCCCTCTGTCAGCACTGCAGCTCTGCTTAATGAAACAAGATAAGTCACACAGTTATTTGCTGTTGTACAGCACAGGCCCCTAAATGCTCTAAGAAATATTTCTAAATGGGCATTCTGTGTTGTTTTGCATTGCATCAGCTTTTGAGAGCCATGCAGAAACTTCCAGTGTACACCAATCAAAATGCAGATTGTCTGCACAGCATGGTGTCCACCCAGGAGAATTACAGCTGAATACTAAGCAGGAGAAAGCAGCTCTCCGTTTTGACTGGTGTTTATGCTTTTGAGGGAGAGAAAGAAGCAAAACGAGAGAGAAATAGCAGTTTTTAATTGATTTTCATGTCTAAATGTAGGTTAAATTACCTCTGAATCCCACATAGAATTGCACGTTGCAGATAAATGAGTCACTTGCCTGTTGATAAGCAGCAAGTGAGACATGTTGGGGATCAGGGACAAGGTGCCTTTTTTTGCAGAGAAAGACGCATTGCTAATAATAGAGGAAGTGGACGTGTGGGATTCATGTCAGATAATAATTGGTTTACCTGAGACGAGGCCACCGCGTTTGGATGGTGATGGGGCAGTGGTAAAACAAATTACCAGGCGGTTGACCTTCCATAGCGCTGTGCTGACCCCAGCAGGGAGGCTGCCTGACAGAACAGCGACACACCTCAGCGCTGCAACCGAGACAAAGGTGGAGTCAGTTAATGCAGCGACACACTGTCCAGTCTCAATGTAGCAGACAAATTATCGTAAATAGTGGCATTTATTTAACTCGACTATAGAGAGAATCAGGTTTTAATTTAACACAGACTATTACCAGAGACAGGCCTTTCATTTCTAATTCCCCTTATTTTGCACTATAATGGCTGTCATGGTAAATTTAGGCTAATGTCCATTTCCACAGCATTAATTCTATCAGTAAAACAACATAGTTAAAACACCCTTGCCCTCCGCTGCTCTTTTTAACATATAATATTTTGGCTGCCAATTAATTCACTCAGAGTGATTCTACTTAGCAGTTTGTTACTTGAAAATAAGATACTATTATTAAAAATAAACACTTCCTGCAGATGTTCCATAATAAAAGTCTTTTAGGGAATCTGCTTCCTGAACTGCTGCAACACTGCTGTTATGTGACAGTAACAGGAAATGTTGAGTTTTGCTAATAGAAGGTGTACACCAGGGGGGAAAAAAATGAAGAAAAAAAAAAGAGTCGCTCAACACTTCCTGTGTGTTTCAAAACAAAAGCCTTCCAATGGTTCAGGTGGCAGAATTCATTCTGTAGAAATAGTTTATTGTCAAATATCTGTAAAAAGTGTTCACTTCCATTAAAAAGCAGCTGAACAAAGAGAAAAATAAAATTATAACACAGCTATTACAGCACATATACAATTAACAATGATTCAAGTCCTAATCAGTATATCTGTTTGTACAGAGTGAACTTTGTTCTTGATTTGTTCTTGATTAACAGTACATGTACACACACACAGACATTTTATATATATATATATATATGCTTGAAGGATAAGCAGAGGATGTTTTTCTTTTTGTACCAGGGTTATTTCTCCATGGCGAACACGCTGTTGATACTTTGAAAAGAGATCTGTTTGTGCTGTAGCCAAGCTTAAAGCCTGTTTCATGTCTTTGTCTGGAGAAGAGATCTCAACTCTCAAGACTTGTTTGTCCTTCTCGGGCTCAGACAGACTGTAGTGTGGATAGAGCGTGACTCCTGTGGCTCTTTTCTTTCCGTGTTTTCTGTGAGGTGTTATTCATAGGAGACTGATGAAAGGGATGGAAAGCTTTTGAGGGCGTCATGGCGTCAACAATATCCATTTTTCTTTACATCCAAACAAGATAGAATCCCAATTTGAATTTAAATCCCAGGAAATTGTCTGCAGTCTGCCAGGCTGATCCGTGCACGTAGCACTGTCTCAAACCAGTGCCGTTCAATATTATAACACAATTTGTATGTTAAAAAGGTGGCCCCTGTTGTTTGGATGTGTGTCTAAGTGCGAGTTACTGGCAGGTGTGTGTGTGTGTGTGTGAATATCGACCCATGGAGGATGTGTCGCTGACAGGGCAGCCTGTGTTCGGCCGCTCTGCCCATTGTGTTGGGGAGGGGAGGCTGCTTGCTTTCATTCCATTATTGACTAGTCTCATTAGCCGAGAATCCTAACACTGAATGAGACAGAGACACTGACTTCTCTCCCTCTCACTGAGATACACAATCATACACAACACACACACATTCACATGGTACACACAAATATTGAAGCCTTCTGCCAGAAAGACGAGGGACTCACTTGTAATTGTAGACAGCAGTTTTGAAAGAAAAGTTTTTTATTGCCTTAATTAATCATTTTAATTAAGTGACTGCCTATCTGAGCTTTCTGTTGGATTAGCTAATTATATGTTAAGCACTTTCCATTTGTATCCTGCTGTATGTGTGTGTGTGTGTGTGTGTGTGTGTGCCCCTTCGCTTTTATTCCATGCCCCTATGTACTGTATCAACATGACAGCCTTTGGTCGGTTCATGGATCACGCTCACCTGTGTGACAGGAAAAACAGCTGCTTTGCATAAGAGCTCATTCCTGACAGTGTAAACTTTGCAGTCACGGAAAAGGAGATGCAAAGTGTCGATATGATTTGCACAGAGGCGTAAAAGTCATCAGCGATTCCAAAGCACTGACTACACAGGCTGTTTTTATTTTGCTCTGGGTATGTTTGTGTGTGTTTGTTACCGACCAGGTGACCGTGTGCTGGCCTCACACCTCTGCAGTATCACACCAGAGAGAGCAGACCACTGCAGAGAGAGAGATTCATGACCCAGCCAGCCTGTAATTGCTGATGGTTCAGCAGTTTTCGGGCGCTGAAGCAGGAGGATACGGAATTTCTCACCTTTTTCTGCTTCTTGCAGCATTCATTTCCTCCATCTTTCTGATGGAGTGTACGTCTGTTTTTCATAGATTCTCTCTCTCTCTCTCTCTCTCTCTCTCTCTCCCTCCCCCTCTGTGTCTCACTGCCTCTCGCACTTTCCCTCTTTGTCTTTCAGTATATATGCCTCTGTGTGTGTGTGTGTGTGTTTATGTGTATCCTGCAGACTTCTAGAAATGCTTCTGAGGCAGCATTGTTTACTTTCACCTGTCACGCTACCTCAACTTCCTTGATGGATGATGTGAACTCCGTTGCTTGCCAACAGTTAGAGACGGCCACAGCTAAGAATATAGAAGATATAACATTACAGCCTTCCATCCATCGGTAGAAAAAAATAAGACTTCTACTCAATTTGGAGTCTTTTGCCAAAGTTTTGATGCATCATTCAATACTGACATTCCCCTAAAATCAGCTGAACTGATCCTTCTAACTATCTTTAAATACCTGTACGTGACTCTAAGGCACTAATGCAACATCTAGTCTGGAAAAAACTTGCACTGTAAAAAATGTTACAGGATGACAAATTTTTTGTGTGAAAATCTGGACATATGTAAACAGTAAAAGAGGCCTCGAAAACAGCGAAACGCTAATGTATAAGCCAAGTGTGAAAGACTTGAGCAAATATTTATCCATTGACAACATGACAGTCAAGTGGAAGAATTTTCTAATTAAATACATTTATTTATGTATTTTTAAGAATCAAGATTTCAACAACCCAAAATACTGTATGTTGTCCTGTTTAGTAATGATTTTTTTTTTTTTTTTACAGTTTTGCTTTTGGGGTTTCCAATGGAAAACAAGTTCAATGAAAACCAAAATTGCAGAAATTATTTTACACTCCATAGGTTTGACCCTCAAATGACAAACAGTTCAGCGTCTCTATATTATATTTTCAATAGAAGCTCAACTCAGAAGAGCTCGGAAACTAGACATTTTACACTATTTCTTAGTAAATGGCATTTGAAAGAAAAGAGACGATCCATTCAAAGCTATTGTAGCTGTTTCAGTTGCTTCCTAGAATCAATGCATCATGATCTGGCAATGTTTTCATTTGCTAGTATAAAATACTCCTTTCAGAAGTGATTCTTTGTCAAACGAATACTGATATGGAGAAATAAACCTCTCTGGCTTTGAGTTCTTCATTGATGGAGTGAAATGTCAGACTTGTGGGCCTACTATAATATTTAAGCACCTTGTGAAGACAAATAATAGAAGAAATAAACACCCCATAAAGAAGTAGATGAGTGTGTGTAGAAGAGATTGTGTGTGTGGTACAAGTGTGATGTGTGTGTATGTGTGACGAAATAGCAGTTATCGCTTCATTTGACAGCATAAGTTATAAATTGCATAACGCCTGCCAACTGCCTCTTCTGTCCTAGCATACAATATTCATTAGATGCTATTTTTAGCGAGCTGTAAGATTATATAAAATGAGACATACTGTTCCACAAACATGTGAACTGCATCACTGACACTGCTGGCATGCTCTAGGACTTGATTTTAAATTTTCCTGCTTCAAAAGTGGACCAGAATATGAGGGGAGGAATAATATTCCGTTTGAAGGAAAGGCATTCACAAAACATTGAATAAATGTCTGCGGCGTTTGATTGAGGACTCTGCTTAGTCGTCTCCCCCTGAGAATCTCCTTTTTCTCCCCAGACGCATTGGCATTCTTCACAGCCGCATGCAAGATGAGAGGCTTCCTGATTCATTTACACAAAGGCAATCCAAACATGGCAGCTTTAGGAAATTAGAGCAGCGCAGGCAGCTCAGTGCGGACCTGAGCAGAGGCCGAGCAGGAGGCGCTGCGCTGTCTGTTGCATGGGATTCATCACATGCCTGCGCGTGTGTTCCCCCATGGAGCCATGGGGGAACACACACGCAAGGAAGATAAGGAAGATTTGTGACACAGATTTACGGCCGCCTATGCTGCCTAACCTCTAAATCAGCCTCCCTCCCTCACACACACCAGCCCCCCCACCTCCCAACCTCATTTACCCACACACACTCACACAGACAGACACAGACGCACTCTGCCTGGTCATGGAGGGGGCATATAGGATGGTGGTGGGGGGAGGAGAGGCCGAGCTGCCTCAGTCAAAAGCCTCCTCTGTGGATCAAGCGTCTGCCCGTCTGGTAATGCGTTGTCATTGACCAATTAGGAAATCCAGATCAAACAGGCACAGGGAATGGCCCCTCGCTGCCCCTCTCTAAGCACTCTGCTCTTTTTAATTGAGCACATTTGTGGAATGAGAGGGTTTTCCCTGGAGGGACCAATGGCTGCAGATACAGGCAAGCTGTTAACACGAGATCAGTCCACTCGCTAAGGTTATCACACAATCTGCTGCTGCAGTGGCTATGGAAACCACAAACTCATCTTTATCTTTAGGGTTCAAATCAAAATGCAGTTCTTTTATGATACCAACCAGAGTCAGGGCGAGCATATCAGATTTACTTATCACAGATGTATTGGAAAAAAGAAATTGCAGTACATATACATTTTACAGGCTATATTTTTATGTACATTTTTTAATGCAAGTTTTATTTTATATATATATATATATTAAGCAATGTTCCTTGATGCAGCTGCAATCAGAAGAGAGTGGCTTTTCAGAAGGGGACTTTAATGCAGACAGTCCCTAAAAAGGCCTGTTTTCATTCAGTGTACACAGCAGTGCTGTAGCAAGAAAGAGTAGAAGTGTTTGTGTTTTCTGCGCATTAAAGCATTGTGAAGGTTTCAAAATAGACCCTAAATGAAAATAAGAACATGAAAATCTGTATAATGTGTCCACTTTAATAGTGTAAAGATTTTTTTTTCCAAAACCTAGACATGGCCTTATGAGACGTTGAGATGGAGATCCTGTTCAGGTCATTATGAGTTCTGGCAGCTTGATGGTGTGTCTTCATAAGGTTTATGGCTTCCATGGTGAAATGGGAAAAGCTCATGTTGCTGCTGTCCATCTATGTCTCAGCAGGTTGAACTCATGCACTATTAAAAGCTCCCTCTCTCACTCTCTCTCTCTCTCTCTCTCTCTNCACACTCATTCACTCACTCTCCTCAGTCATTCAAACTGCAGGGAAAAGTCCCAACAGGTCAAAGATCATCACACAATGGAGACAAGGAGGTCTGAGGCTAAATTACTCTCCACACACACACACACACACGCACATGCACAAACTCACATCAGTTAAGGAAAGTAACTGAGTACATTTACATCAAGTTCATCCATTTTTTCTTTGTGGGTATTTTCTTCTTCTTCTACTACTGATTTGAAAGTACGAAAAGCCCCAAAACTGAAGATATGAGTTTTTCATTTGACACTGAATCTGAACTCTGCTTTTACTTTGATACTTGAGGACTTTATATACTGCTTATCATTATAGGTTGAGGTGTATTTCCACAAGGATGTTCCTTTTTTCCACTTAAGTAAAGTCTTTGAACACTTCTTGAACCACTGACACACATAAACTCACACTCAGGCCAACAACTGCCCTCAATTTATCACGACTGTCCACTAACACACTCACCGTACACTTGTAAGGTCTCGAACACACAAACAGGCGCACCCTCATGTTCAGCCCTCAGCCTTCTTTGAATTCCTTCCCATGGTCTTTGCAGCTTGGCTGTCACTCCTCCCCCCAGCACTCTCTCTCTCTCTCTCTCTCTCTCTCTCTCTCAGACCTCATAATGACTCCTCCTGGGTAGCGACTGCGTCTGCGGCTCCCGCTATTTCAAAGTTTTAGCTGGCCGGATTAAGCGCGGTATGTGGAAAATGAACAGCCACTCACAGGAGGACACATGAGCTGAATGCATAATAAACCAGGAGACCGGCAGGAGCAGAGGAAGAGAAAGAAAAAAAAAACACTCAATGCAAGNATAATAAACCAGGAGACCGGCAGGAGCAGAGGAAGAGAAAGAAAAAAAAAACACTCAATGCAAGTTGTCTGAAACTCTGTCGCACTTACACAGCAGTAATATCACTCGCCCAAAGAGCAGAGAAATAAAATGCCTGCTTGACTTTTCCTCTATGCTCATAATCAAAGGCAGTTTTTAAGACAAAGTGTTTCAGGCACTGAGGGCAGCAATGCTTTCACTGTCAGACTGAACTCACCTCATACTGTACAGTGTATGAAGCTGTACTGCAAAAACAAGCGTCTTATTAAGTCTTATTTTTTCTGTTTGAGTTCCAAACGTCTTACCTAAAATAAGGGACATAATCTTCTACATCTTTCTGTTTAGTGAGATAATTTCAAATATTTTCCAGTTCAAATCAACTTGTTTCAAGAGTTAGTTTGAAAAGAGTCTACTAATGTAGTGCAGATGGTGCTTGATAAGATAATTTTCCTCGATTGACTCATCTTAAAACAAGATCTTGAGAGATTTTTTTTTTTTTTTAATTCCAGGTCTGGCATTGAGCGCTAGCTGTTAGCTTCATGCTGCTCTGTGTTCGCTGCGGCTCTTTGGAAGCGACATGCAGTCATGTGACTCATCTGTGCTTCTCTGCTGCCTCCAGCGCCCTGGGGGANCCACCATTAGCGTAGGGGTGGAAGGAAATGAAAAGAGTAGCTGTTTGGAGGAGGTGGTAGAGGGCAAAGAGGAGAGGAGAGATGGAGATGGAGGGAGAAGCCTCTACGATGCTTGATGATTTTGTAACACTGAAAGCAGGTTTCTCTTCCATCAGACACACACCAAACTTTTTATATCCAAATAATATCACTCAAGTAATAATAATCCACACCTTTAAGAGACGAGGGCTGTAACTAATGATCATTTTCATTATCAGTTAATCTATTGGCGTTGAGCTATGAAGCTCTAAAAGGAGCTTTACCTCTTGTATTCATTGTTTTGGTTTTGCAGCCTGTGAGCCTCACCAGTCCTGATATAAAATCATATAGCCTATGTGCAATTACGTGTAAGCTAACATAATATCCACTATTGTTGCAACTTGAGAAGAAAGTCCTGGTTTGCATAATTTGTCCTGCAGCACAATAGTACATGGTTGCTTCTGCTACACTGGACTGGGACCATCTCTCTCTCCATACTCCTGTGCTTTTGGGGGCCAGGCATGGAAGGAGTGGTGGTGGGGAGGGCTTGGTGAAGAGTGACTGCCCCCCATCTGCCTTTGTCCTTTTTTTTTTTTTTTTNTTTTTTTTTTTTTTTAATCGCAGCCGGCGATCGGCCTCTGAGACTTGGTGAAATGTTACACTTGGTTAGAGAGGAGATATTGCTTAGGCCCCTCTGTGATCCCGACCCTCTGTTTTCTTCCTCTGCTGAGGGGTTGTGAAGCTGGATGGGGTGGTGGTGGTGATG
>VXCM01005044.1:0-29658 GCA_014773175.1 Lucifuga dentata
GTTATAGATCCATCAAATCCAGAACTACCAGATTTACAAACAGTTTCTTTCCAAATGCAGTAATCACCCTCAACAAACAATGATAATTTCTAGTACAATGTTACGCTATGCACTATGCACTTTGAACACTGTGTCACTTTTTACCTGCACTTNTTTTTTTTTTTTTGTGTTTTTTCTTTAATGTATTTATGGTGTGCATCATGCAGGAGTAGTGCTCCTAATCTCGTTGTATTGCTTAGTACAGTGATAATAAAGGCGATGATGATGATGATGAGATGCACAGGTAACATCACCACAGGTAACATCACCACAGGTAACATGACACACAGGTAACATCACCACAGGTAGCATGACGCACAGGTAACATCACCAGGTAACATGACACACAGGTAACATCACCACAGGTAACATGACACACAGGTAACATGACCCACAGGTAACATCACCACAGGTAACATCACCACAGTAACATGACACACAGGTAACATCACCACAGGTAACATCACCACAGGTAACACGACACACAGGTAACATCACCACAGATAACATCACCACAGGTAACATGACGCACAGGTAACATCACCACAGGTAACATGACACACAGGTAACATCACCACAGGTAGCATGACGCACAGGTAACATCACCACAGGTAACATGACACACAGGTAACATCACCACAGGTAGCATCACCACAGGTAACATGACGCACAGGTAACATCACCGCAGGTAGCATCACCACATGTAACATCACCACAGGTAACATCACCACAGGTAACATGACACACAGGTAACATCACCACAGGTAGCATGACGCACAGGTAACATCACCAGGTAACATGACACACAGGTAACATCACCACAGGTGACATGACACACAGGTAACATGACGCACAGGTAACATCACTACAGGTAACATCACTACAGGTAACATGACCCACAGGTAACATCACCACAGGTAACATCACCACAGTAACATGACACACAGGTAACATCACCACAGGTAACATGACGCACAGGTAACATCACCACAGGTAACATGACATACAGGTAGAATCACCACAGGTAATATGACACACAGGTAACATCACCACAGGTAGCATGACACACAGGTAACATCACCACAGGTAGCATCACCGCAGGTAAACTAAACTGTGGATCTGAAACTCTGACAGCAGAAAGAACCACAGAAGAAGTCCTCCCCAGACCCCACGTCTCACTTTCACTGTTAGCTTCACGTACCAGTCTCTGATTCTGGCACAATGTCTGTTGTTTTCTACAATTTAGTGAGATTTAACCAGGAATTGTTTGTCATCTGGCTGTCTGACGAGTTTCATGGAGCGTCATACAGACATCTGTATTCACCTCATACTAGCAGCTCAGCGTCTGTATCCGTGTAGTTACTAATCTGGGACGTATGTGGACAAACCGAGCTCACCATCTGTTTTTCACTGGTGTAAACTGAAAACAGAATGGGAGCTAACACACAGCTTGAGGAGCTCCTGTGCTTAGAGTGAGCTGGTCAGAGCTGTTACCATTAAAAAACACTTTCTGGGCACGATCAGCGAGGAAGTCTTTTATCCACAGAATAAGATTTCTATTCACATAGCCTCTTAATCAGGATGTGTTTCCTCATGCAATTTAAAGGTGAGGTAAAGTCTATAAATAATAGTCTTGCATAGCTTTTAGGCTGCTGTAGATGTTTAGTAATTGTATTCATTAATGTTAAAGTCGCATCATCAGTACCTCTGCTCGTTTTAAGAGGGTCAAGACAGTCAGCTAAAGGTGTTAGCAAATCTTTAGCTATGACCCTCTGCATACATTTGCTGGTGAAATCATTCAAGTCTGCAGCTTTGGGCTTTTCTGGCAGTGGAATGACAGTAGAAGCTTCCCATATCTGTGGGACAGCATGGCGGTCTAACAGAAACTGGAAAAGTGTTGTTAAGACACTTCTGAGCTGAAAGCGGCAGGTTTTAAGCACTCGTCCCCTTAACCCATCTGGGCCAGGTGCTTTATTAGGTTTGACTCTCACTAGGCTGGCTTCCACTTCAGCTTCTGTTATATGATTAAATAATTGAGATCACACACACACACACACACACCAGGTCCTACTCTCTCTATGAAGGCAGCTTTTCAGAGTAAGCTTCCTCAGATTTATACTGATTTTAATCTAATTTTGGTGTTTGTATAGCATTTGAAAAATCAGTTTCTTGACTTAACGAGTTTAATCAGAGTTTTAGCGTGCATATAAATGAGTGTGATACCAAAACTCTTCCTCCTGTTAGATGGACAGATCTGACGTGGAGGATGACATAGAGGAGGGAGAGATGAAGAATGAAGAGGGAAATGAGAAGAGAGAGAAAAGGGAAGAAGATTCACCTTATAACCCTAACCCTCTCAGCCAGCTGGACTTCTACCAGGCCGACCCGTTCACTTCCTGTCAGAGTGAACGTATGTATGCCGTCACTCATCCTGCTGATCAAACGGCTTTGTCTGATTGTATCTGAGATCTCACGCTGCTGATACACTGAAGTCAGCCATTTTCCACTTTACACATAGTGGGCTAACAGTAACACAACATTTACAATCAGGATGTTCTCAGACCTGTAGATCGTTTGTTCTAGTCTGAATCAGATCTATAGATCGTTTGTTCTGGTCTGAATCAGAGACAAAATTGTTGTTTTGGTTCAGTTTCATACAAAAAAACATCCAGTCAAACCAAAGTATATCAGCAAAGGTCATGTGACAACACTCTTTCTGCTCATTGGTCAGAAAAGTCTGGAAAATCAAAACAGGAAAAAGTTTATGTCGGGAAAACTAAATAACACGAACAAAGATGGAATAAGTTAAGCTAAGAAGATAAGAAAAAACTTTATTTATCCTGAAGGAAATTGTTGTGCCAAAGGCTGCTCAGTAGTACACAATGAGAAGCTGCAATAGAAACAATTAAAACAAAGGCAAATACAAAGTACTAAATTAAAACTACAATACACACTACAATTAAAACTAAAACACAGAAGCTACATAGAAACACAGTAACGGAAGGTGCAATAGAAGCAATTATTTCTAAAGCAAGTATTAGATATGCTGGACATGTGATTTCAATTTTCAAAGTTTTTATTAATCTGTTTCAATATTACAGCAACTCAGTGGCTATTGACAAACATTACAGTTATTTCTTAACAATCATTCAATTTAACATCTTTCCACATTAAGGGGCTAAAATTATGTTGCAAATATTCCAGTAAAAATGAATTGAGGGCCTTCCGTATTTTTTGTTTTGCCTTTGTTGTCATTGCAGCTTTTATAATCCTGAATAGCCTGCATGGTCCTCTTCAACACTATCTCCTGTGGCAGTGCTTCTCAAAAACACAAATGTTTCTTGCTACATACAATAAGCCACTATCAATCTAGTTTGCCAAAGACATACCTTGTATGCAACTATATGCTATATCTTCATAGCTTAGTGGACACTTGTGTAGCTCTTGTAACAACGGGCTTACCAAAGCCCAGACGCCCCTGGCAGATGGACAGGTCCAAAACAGATGTGTTACAGTTTCTTCCTCTGCACAGGTTTGTCTGGGACATCTGGCGCTCCTTGAACAATGTCTTCTCTCAAGGAAAGCTCTCATGGGCAAACACTAATGTACAATCTGCCAGGCGAGCTCTTTGTGGTTGTTACTCAGGGCTTTGCTATTTACATTAGACCATTAGAGTTCATTTGGAACCGGACACCTCTCAAAACGGTCTCGTGGGGTTTGCTGGGTGATCGCTGTGTTCAGACCTGCACAAACGAACTGAAGGGAGGAAACCAACCGTTGGCTGATTGAACTACGCCAAACCACGTAGGTGTGAAAACACCCTGAGATCCACATTTTAAAAGAAGTATCCATGAATCTCACACTTTATATCAGCATGGTGTGAACTTTCTCTACAGTCAGATACAGTCATTTCTCTGCTGATGCGTTTGCTGCTTGCTGAATGAAGCATATATACTGCTGACATATGTACGATCTGACTTTATCCAGAGAAAACCATGTGAATGTCGTATTTGTCCTGTAGCTTAAATTTTTTAAATCTTGCAGTTTTCTCATTGTTATGTACGTAGCAGATTGAGATTATTCATTTGCCTTCTTGATTTACAGATGACCTCTTTAATGAAGACCTTTTCCCTAAAACAGACTCATCAGGTGAGTCGTGAGAATAACTTCACTTTATTTGCACTCAACTTGAAAAGGAGTTGAGGGTCTTTGAGGTGAGGGCTGAGGGTTATATTTTAGGCTTCAGTGGTTCTTGTATGTATTTTCTCACTTATATCACTTGAGGAACCCTTATACTATTGCAAATTATATTTAAAAAAATAATTGTAGGACTTCAGGTACAAATACTTTTCAGGTAATTTCTGTTTTTGTTGATACAGTCAATTAATTAGTGTCTCTGTTGCTAAAAATTTGAATTTGCCTGTTTTCTAATCAGCATTTTCTTCTATTTACTTTTGCTGTGAAATAACATTTAAAGATGGACTCCACCAATTTTACACATCAATTTCAGTTTGTTTTATCATGTGGAGCAGTCATTATTCAGCATGTAGGGGGCGCTGTGTGAAGTCAGGCAAACTGACTTGTGACATCAAGTCAAGTCAAGCTCATGTGTTTAGCCCAATAAAATCAGGGTTACTTCCAGCTGGTGCTGAAGATACAAGTTTGAAAACCAAGTAACTCCTAATTTTTAAGTAATAACCCCTCAACTTTAGTTTTCAGAGTAATCTAGTCCACCAACAGGAAGTACCGGTAACTCCTGTGATGACATAGAGATCAGTTACATGGCACAGCAACAAAAGCTTTCATACAGTTGTTTTCACATGCTGAATTGTGCTCCACATTACCAAGAAACTGGATTTAAAGTGTAAAATCATGGAATCCCCCTTTAAATTGCATGTCTGTGAATATATTTTCTTGTTGCTTACCAGATGGTTTTGCTGCAGACCCTTTCAAAGGCAACGACCCCTTTGCAGCAGATGTTTTGTTCCCTGAGGTGAACCTCAGCACTGATGTGGGTGAAGCAAGCATGGCTGATGAGGGAGACGCAAGCCTGTCCTGTGCCGACAATAAAGCCTCAACAGGAACTCAGTGCTTTGAGTCGGAGTTCCCTGATGAAGACAGTGACATAGAGATCAGCTACAGCCGAGAGGACCTGGATATCCTCGCCACCACAGACGCCGCTGTTAGCGAAGATGCTCGAGGATTTAAACCCATCCAGAGCTCATCGGAGGAGCTGGGACCAGAGCTCAGCCGGGGCTGGAGGTCACAGGGACAGTATTCTGTTGAATCAGACCCTAATGGGTATGAGCTGGACCTGGGTGCTGTCTCCCCCCCTATCCAAGAACACAGTCTGGCATCTCTACCTGGAGAGGCAACGGCAGTCCTGAAACAAGGTAACTCACACAGCATCAACTAGTCATATTTAGTTATTCATTCCTAAACTCTGCTGTGTGTGATGTCATTTTTACACTGTCACAATGCTGCAACTCATTTTTTCATATGTATGGACTAAATGCAATGTTGAAATAAGGAAACTGTTGAATGATCAGGCGGTTTCACTGTGGAGCTGATTGGAGAACCCACAGTGATGTCACACACACACACACACACACACACAATGCTGTCAACATGAATATTTTTTTTGTTCTATATCTAACTACACAAATAACTCAGGAAAACTTCACTGTTCCTGCCTTTAGAAACGAAAATGATGCTGTATGTCTTTTTAATAAATAACTTAAAAATAAAAATAAAAAAAAACATTTGGTATTTCTTTTTAAATGTAATAGTCACAGAACATAGGACCTCCTTTAGTTTTAATGTCAGTAAAAATTGTAGCTGTGTTTTTATTTTTTATTTTGCTAGATGGGGTGGGGTGACATGTTATTGTAACTGCTAAATAATGCTGGTAAACTAAGACAAAGCACCTACTATAGGAAACATGTTTTATCTTAAGCCTGTTGCTAACATTAGCTAGTGGGGTGTTTTATCTTAAACCTGTTGCTAACATTAGCTAGTGGGGTGTTTTATCTTAAACCTGTTGCTAACGTTAGCTAGTGGGGTGTTTTATCTTAAACCTGTTGCTAACATTAGCTAGTGGCGTGTTGTAGCCTGACTTGGCCATGCAGCGCTGGATGCTGATCAGATTATTCATATCAGACAAAATACTTATTATGTCAGAATTCAGTTCTCGTATTTGTGGTGCTTTTGTATTGCTCAACTTTTAAGTTTGTTTTTCACACTCTGACCTTTCTGTTTCATGACCTACGTTTCCCTTCCTAACAGTGCTTGTCCTCCTAACAGTGACTCTCCATTGTTTTCTACTTCTAGATCTGGGTTCTGCTCCAGTTCATGCTGTCTCAGACTTTGATGCTCGGTCTGAACCAGTCTTTCCAAATCCAGACTGGACAGACCATGGCACCACAGAGCAAATCCTCCCCTGTCAGGTTACTTCCTGTCACGGGGCAGAATGGGACAGCAACGTTGAAGGGGAACCCCGAAACCCTGCTACTCCTCACAACTCAGTAGACTCCCAGGACCACTTTGTCCAAGTCGACTCCAAACAGAACAAAGACTTGAGTTTTGAGTTGAGCTATGAACCCAGTCAGTCCTCCTTTGACCCCTATGGGTTCAAACTCAGCCCAGAGCATTCTAATCACAGCCTGTTAGACCCTGATGAAGCAGAACTAAGCCCAGAACCCAATGATCCTGATCTGGCCTTTGAACATGAGCCTTTGTCTTCTCAACCTGAGCAACTGAACTTTGATCCCTATGAGTTTGATATCAGTTCCTCCCACATTGTACGTGACTCTGACCCCTATGGCTTCAAACTCAGCCCTGAGGAAGAGAACCAGGAAGTGCTGGACCTCTGTGACCATGACAACCAGGATGAAATGGATGTTTGCAGATATGACAACAAGGAGGAAGTGTCCGCAGACCATAACAACCAAGTAGTACTGGAACATTGTCCCCATGAAAATCAAGAAGTGCTTGAACTCTGTAGCCACAACACCCAAGATGTGCTTGATCTGTGGAACAATGGAAACCAGGAAGTGCTGCAACCTTCCAGCCATGACAGCAGGGGTGTTCTGGAGTTAGCTGGCAATGAAAACCAAGAATTATTGGAACTTTCTAATTGTAAAAATAAGGAGGTGCTAGAACCCTTTTGCTACAGTCAACAAGAGCAACTGGAGCCTTGTAAATTTGGTAACCAAGAAGTGCTAGAACCCTGTAGCCACCAGGAATTAGAGGATGGCTCCTGCCATGAAAACCAGGAAGTGCTTGATGTAGATAGCCATGTCAACCAGGAAATACTGGATCTTGGTAGTGATGAAAATCAGGAAGTGCTTGTTATAGGTAATTATGGCAACCAGGAAGTACTGGGTCGTGATGAAAATCAGGAAGTGTTAGATTTAGGCAGCTGTGGCAACCAGGAAGTGCTGGACTTGTTAATCAAGGAAATTCTCCCTGAAGCAAACAACAATAACTGCTCCATCCTGGAAAACGAGATCAAGAACATTCCCACTAGTAACAGTTCAGACAGTGATCAGGCATCAGAAGTGTCTAACTGTCCACCCAGCGCGGACCTGCAGGGCCTCGAACTCAGCAACACCAGTATCTGCACTACCAACACCACCAACAACCCCAGTATTGCTGACCCTCTCAGCATGGCTACCAGTAATGCTCCAACCAGTCACAACTTTTTAGAAGGTGATCTGAGCTCAGTGTTTGGGGCTGGAGGATACATCAGTTGTCCTGATGTAGCTGATGATCTAGAGCCCCTGGAGAGCAGGAAGGTTAACCCTGTAGCAGAGCCAGCACGTCCAGTCAGACCAGTAAGGCCTCCTCGACCCTCCCTCAGAGTAAGTGGGAAACCAAATAAATAAATGCTGTATAACACAGTATAAGCCTGTCAATAAGCACAGATTAGGATGTCTTTAAATTAGTTATTCCTACATACACTTCATCACTTTGATCATCGTTTTATTGACTTTTATAGTATTGATTGTCTGACATTAAGAACATACTGTATGTGTTTTTCTTTTTAAGGCTAAGGAAAAGGCTCAGTCCCAAACTCAGGACATCGACCTGAAGTGACCTATTGTTGACCAAGTTACCATGACAGCAGGGTTCCTATGACGACAACAGCAACACAAGAAGCGAGGAGGAGGAGGAGGAGGAGGAAAGAAATAATGAAAGAGGACTGTGCTTTAAAAAGGAGACAATGGGTGATGAAAGGAAGGAGGGAAGATAAAACAGGGAGGAGGTAAAGAGATCATTCTGATGTGGTTATTCATGGTAAGAATTATAGTTTCATTGTTTGAGGTTTTGGGTGGAATTCATAAAAAAAGATCACAGTAACTACACAGCATCAAGCTAAATAACTGAAGCTCTTTCATAAAGCTTCTCCTACGTTAATCAGAGCACCCGTCACATTACCAACACGTTGTTATCAGGTGTGTGTCTCAGATAAAAGTCAATGACGATCAGTTTGTTAATGAGCTGCTTCATATTTAAGATTCACACATTATTCAGATTCATCTGGTGTTACAGTGAGACTGACACATTAAACCAGCAAAAATCAGAAATTCGCTGATTTAGAGGATTTGCATTTTCAGAGACGAGGGACAGAAAGCTGCAACAGTATCTGTTGAGAAAGAAAGAGAGAGAGAGAGAGAACAGCAGTTGAGGAAGAGGCTCAGTGCCACTAGAACGTGTGAGATCAGATCAAAATATACTGTCTGATCAACTATCAAAGATATTGATCACTAACACACAAGGCAAATACAGTTTAAAACATCTCTCAGATTTCATACCACTGAAATTTACCACCAGACTGAAACAGCTCTTATTTTTTGCTGTTTTGTGAATCACTTCCTGTCATGTAAATAAGGAAATACCGTAGTAATGCCTCTTTTAAGGCCGAGGACAAACGATGCTGGTCACAGACGTTTATGATTGAGGGAACGTGCTTGCGTGACGCTCTGTGCCCTTATTGACATGTCAGATCTGGGGCTGTGTTTTATGAATCCCACCCTTTGTGTTTGCAGGTTTGAAGGGAAGGATCAGTGTTAGGAGAAAAAAAGGAAAGATGACAAAGTGAGGAGGCATCATGGGAACAGTGTTGGTCATGAACAGTCAGGTCATTTCTTGTCCCGGACTAACGGACTGTTAAGGAAACTTGATTGGCTACTTGTTTATAGATTAGATGTTAGAGTTAAAAAAAAAAAAAAAAAAAAAAAAAACTTAAAAAAAATGACATACTGGCAAAAATACACAACATTCCCCACAGATAGTGTTAATTGAAACGACTGCCCAGTGGTTTGACCTGAGATGAACCCTGTCTTATGAACTGTGTGTGTGTTAGCTGCTAACTCTGCTGATTTCCATAAGTCCCAGCAGGTGTTGACAGGACTGATTACTTTGATTTGAGGTTTGTGTTGGAAGCTGTTTAAGTGTCACACAGATAAAATGTATATAAAGTATATGTGGTTTTAAGATGATGTAAATAGTTCGTAGTTCTCCTAAATGTCAGCTGGCTCAGAGCTGCAGAGAGTTTGGCTGTGGTGTGGTGAGAACTGTGTTCTACGCCTCCTCATTCATCACATCACCATGGTAAGATGTCCAGTGTTTTGAATCATCAATTACTTTAAGGTGTTATCAAAGAATTTTTACAGCAGTAATTATAATTTCTTTGAACAACTGAGAAATATATCAGTTTCTGCTGGCCTCTACACTGCATTTACCAGTTAGCAAATACCAGTTCCTACGCAAACCTACGAGGTTTGGTTTTCATTCCTATGAGGTAACCTAGTATGGTTCAGTCATACTAGGTGTGATTCGTTTCAGCAGATCTGAACACAGCGGTCACACCCAGACCATTTTGAGGAGATAGTACCGGCGTAGTTCCAGATGAACTCTGCTCGTTTGAGGTCTGAACTTGATCTGCACCTACTTCTGAACCCAAATACAAGCCAATCTATTGCTCTGTTTATTTATCTACAACTGGAAAGAGTTCCATGTGGTTAATAGTTATGTGTAATATGGTTATATATAAATATAAACTGTGGTAAAGTTTGTTTTACATTGTACGCTCATTAGATATCCATTACTACTACTATTAAATATGATAACATAAAAGAAACAGTTAAACTCCACCTTTGACGATCAAATCAAATGGATGCTGTTAAAGGTGGAAACACATCAGTCTTAGCTAACACGTGTTCTGGTTAGTGTGTGCTTGTATGTTGTCAGCATGTTGCTCCATTCTCCTGTTCAGCTTGTGAAGGCAGCACGTGTTCTTCACATCATGTGAAGCAGCATGTGGTTTTCCACACGTTGTCTCTACATCAGATTCAGCTTCTGCTGTCATAGTTTTCTTCTTCATGGATCAAATGATGCTATGACTAGGAAAGGATCCACATTCATCTTTGTTACTCTGATTTACTTTGACACCATAGAAACTACTTCCTGTTTGGAGTTTCTTTCTCCACCCCCAGACATTTCTGACCAATGAGCAGCGAGAGTTGTGTCCCAGACCATAGGTATGAAACCCTAACCTCATAGGTATGAAAATCATTTGTCACATGACTTTTGCTGATAGATTTTGGTTTGACTGGATGTTTTCCTGTGTGAAACTAAAACCAAACCAACAATTTAGTCCCTGATTCAGACCAGAGCAAACGATCTATAGATCTGAAAAAAAAAAACCTAAGATTACAGATGATAGACTTTGCCCCAATGCTTTGCTGCTCACTGTTCTAGAAGGTCGTATATGAAAGTCATGTGCTGTAATGGTTTGTGTTAACAGGAAGTAATACAAGACGTGCACTGATGAGCATGAAACTACAAACTTCACATATGAAAACATCACAAACAAGAAGCAAAGATTTTTTCAAGGCTTGATTTTTTTTTTTTTTTTTTNTTTTTTTTTTTTTTTTTGTTTGTTGCTATGTTAGTTGACATTTACTTTATTCTAGTTCACACTGCATGGTTTTAGCCCTGATTCTCATCCCAGATCAGCAGCAAAGCCACATTTCCCATGAGCCATGATTGCTGTGTGAGAACTGTTCAAAGAGTCTGAGATTTGTAGCAAAGCATTACAGGCTAAATATCTGGATCTGTTAGTGAGTCCAAACCCTGCAGTGTGAAATGTAACCAGCTGGAGCCAATGAGAGCACAAGACAGGGTGAGGAGAAAAGAAGGGCGGAGTCTAAACACCTGCAGCAAAACATCAGCAAGCATGGCTATGACAAAGGCTACGTTCACATTACAGGCCTTAACGCTCAGTTCCGATTTTTAAATCAGATCTGATCTTTTTGTGTTGATGGTTCACATTCATGATTGTAGTAACACGTATCCAACACCAGTGTGAACGTGCTAAACTGCCACGCATGCGCAGACTTAACTAAAATGTGAGCTGCATGCTACAAGAATAACAACAACTGTCATTTTTGTGTGACAGTACAAACGTGGTGACGTAGCTGCAGCATACATGCAGGATTATTTGTTGCAGAGGTCAGAAGACAAAGCAGATAATAAGGATGAGAATAAGATCAAGAAGGCAACAAAAAACTAAAGCTGTAGCAGCTGCTCTGTTAGCGGCTGCTGCTGCACGTCAGAGCAGAGAGAGGTGTGGCTACAAGGGCGGAGCCAGCGATGGTAGGACGCCATGTTCACAAGTTCACAGAGGAACAGCTCACTAAAACTTTCTGATCTCTCCATACATATCCAACAAATTTAAAACTTCTTCATCTCTCCACTGACCCTCGTCGCTGTTGTTGCTCTCCTCTATATTTATTTTTACCGGGCTGCTGTGAGGCACCGACACTGAATGAGGATGAGATGTGATATGTGCAGAGAAGTGAGACGTTAAAAAAAACCACTTGAATTCTGATCTGAGCAGTCAGACAGCGGTCATATAGCCAGAGATTGGATATGGATCGGATCTAGGACCACATGTGCAAGTGGTCCAGATCTGATATGAAAAAATCAGATCTGGTTTGTTCACACTGCTGTGAAAAATCAGATCTGAGTCANCCAGATCTGATATGAAAAAATCAGATCTGGTTTGTTCACACTGCTGTGAAAAATCAGATCTGAGTCACATGGAAGCAAACAAATCAGATCTGGGCCACTTCAGCGTGTGATGTGAACGTAGCCTAAGACTTTGACATTTCCTGTGTCATCTCAGTGTGTTTATGTGACTAAGACCAGGCAGATTCCTTCTGTCTGGATGCAGGTTGATGGAGGTGATTAAATCCATCTCACCCAAATTTCATACCAGTTTATCATTTCTTATCAGTGCTAATTTTACGAGGTGGCGTGTTTTATGGCTCATACAACATGGAAATGTGTAAATGCAATGTTAAAAGAGGCTGGTAACAGACGATGATGACTTGAAGGAACATGGTTGCGTGATGCTTTCTGCCCTTAAGGGCATGTTTACTGTGGCTTCTGTGATTTATGAATGATGTCCATTGATGCTTAGAAATGGAACACATAACATGTTTAACATGGCTCATGTGACACTGTACATCTTAACATGGCTGCCTCTTAAAGTGGCAGCGTCCAAACTCTGCAGCAGCTCTGAGTTGGCTCTGTGTGCTTCGTCCTGCCGGGTGGAGTCACTTCAAACTGCATGAAGTCAAACAGTTTTCATGTTCTTCAGTAACACGCTACACATGACAAATAGCCTGTTTGTAACACTTGAACACGTCCTTTTACTGCCATGTAAAAGTAAAGCACTGTAACTAAATGAAGCAATACACACTTGGTGTACCATCTAACCAACTCATTATGCAGTTTACAGATACAATTAAATATATGTAAATAATATATAGAGAAATGTATTCATATGTAGTGTGAAGAATGTGAATGTATCACAAAACCTTGATGTGTATGATAAATGTGATGAATATGTATCCAAACGTAGATGACATCACACAGGAACAGGAAGCTGCAGATGCTGAGGGAGCATTTCAGGTCACGCTACCTCGTTAACATGTGTCATGACAACACTGTGAACCTCTGAGAGCGAACATGTCACATGACACGCAACATTCACGTCATTATCCATCAAAATAAAGACTCTGAAAGCTGAAAGGATCTGACTGGCAGCACTTTGATTTCCACTTCCTGTTGATGTTCCCATTTTATCCAGATTCACTTTAACCATTAAAATGGATATATATGTGTGTGTGTGTGTGTATATATATATATATTACCACACCCTAAACATGTTTAGACTGAAATATAAAAACAACAATACTTTCAGACTTTATCTTTATCAAATCTTTATGTTTAGGATTACAAAGTGAATTTTGAGTTTTGGCTTTTTTAAATAAAACATGAATTTAAAATTACAACAAAGAAGGTTACAAAGTATTAAAATAATTTATATTCTGAATTTCACTTGTAGCAAACACTGTATTACTGTCATAATACACACCGCAAAAAGTACTAGACATACATGCATACACAGCTGAACCCTCTGATATATACAAAATACATACATATACATACGCATACACACACACACGTACATACAGACATACATATACATACACACATATGTACACATACAGACATACACATTCATACACATGTACATACACACACATACATACACAATACACACATACAGACATACATGCATACATACTCATACATACACAACACACATACAGTACATATACAAGTGTATATATACACACACACACACACACACCTCACTGATTCTTACACAAACAGCAACATTTCCCTGACTTCTTATTGTTTCAGCATGTTGGTTCCTGGAACATTCCCTGAACGTTTTGACGTAACGCTCTCTTGCAGTTGGAATTAGCCATTAGACGTTACCATCTGCTGATATTATAAAACTTTGCAGATCCTGAAACATGGAGTCAGAGTTTAATAAGTATATAACAATATAACTGATGCTGAAGCTGAGAAGTCTGACTTCCTGTTAGTGAAACCAGATCCAGCAGCAAAGAGTCGGTGTTCATCCTGCTGCCACGTTCCCTCAGTGCTCTACCTGCTCACTGTTATTCCTGTACTCCTCTTATTCAGGCAGTAATGTGAAACGTGTGCATGGACAGATATGATGGGATTCTGTGGTTTGCTTAATGTGACGTGTTGCGTAATCACCAGCAGAGGAAACACGGAGAAGTTTTACTCTGATTGTAAAATCCATTATTATCTCAGAATCTTCCTCTGATACTCTCAGTTACTCTCATTTCAGCATAATTATTGTGTTTGAAATCTGAAATGGGAGTATGATGAAAGTATTAACGTGCATATAAGTGTGATTACTCTGTAACTGTTGGACTTTAGTTTGAAGGAGAATTCACCTTAGAAACTAAACTTCTGACTGCAGGTTTGGTAGAAGGTGAGTTTTGTCTGATGGAGGTGGAGAGCAAACAAAACCCTGCAGGCTGCATTCCATTTAGATCAGTGGTCACCAACCTTTTCCAAACCAAGACCACTTCTCATGTCTAAATATAGGCCAAGATCTACCGTTCATAAATATAAGAAATAAACACCCATAAATGTTTAAATGCTGAATAATGCTGCCTCTTTTATTTACAAAGTCCATTTTTAGCAATTTTAATTCAGACTATTGTATGTGTGCTTTGTCAAGGCACAGTATGAACTGAAATACCGGTATCCTCACCTTCTCTCAAAATCAGCCAAGAAGGCAGAAATTAAAATATGAATGACTGCAATACATTACATGCAGTTTATTTTAACGAGGCAAAGGGAGCTTCAGTTTTTTATGCTTGGCCAAAAGGTTACTCACAGGAAATGAGGCCTCTGCTGCAGCCTTTCTTTTTTCTGTGGACTTGGTAAACAGCTGTGTCTTCAGTGCCGACTTCAACTCAGTCACTCTGGTGGAACGCAGAGCGCTTTTGGGTGGGAAATCTTTAAATTTCTGGTGGTTAGTGACGTGAGATCGTTCCAGGTTGCCTTTTTTCGCCAGCGCAACTGCTTAGTTACAAAGTCGGCAGACTGGTCTGTCGTTGACCAAAGTGAACATAAACTCGTGCTCCCATTCAGAATGAAAGTTGTAGGTTTTTGGCTCATTTCGCACATTCTCTGCCATCTTATCATATTGCTAGCCAGTTGCTAACTTATATTTGAATGACTGTGGCTCTGTGGCTTCACGGCCACGGCAGTACCGTGATCCAGCCAGCCAATCAGACAGGAGAACAGGAGAGTGACATGTCATAACATTTCCAGATTGGCTGGATTGAAAAAATATATAAATGACATAAATTCTGATAGGTTAAAACAATATATTATTATTCCCTAATGCTTTGCGATCTCTTTTGAGTGTCTTAAAGATCGACAGATTGATCGCGATCGACGGGTTGGTGACCCCTGATTTAGATAGATGCGTGTTTTTGTTGTTTTTTAAAGGCAAAGCCGTTTCCCATGATGCATCACTCTGCAGAGATTTACTTACATTTGACCCATTTTCACTAGCGCAGCATTTACAAACCCAACCCGCACTTAAGGTCAGAAGTGAAAGCAGGATTTTCACAGTGTGCAGAAGTTTTAACATGTAACTTACTTTTGTTACAACACAAAGTAAAAGCATGTTAATGTTCTCAGGCTGAAACCATGGAGAAGATGAAGAAAGCAGCAGCGATAATTCCTCACAATCCAACATTATAACGATGAATTAGCACAGAAACTTCTGTTGTCATAACAGCAGAAATGTGAGAAACATTTGTAATAATTTGTAGCTGAGATCACATGACCTGCAACACAGAATCCTCCTCCTTACCTCCTTCACTCTCTCCTCTCCTTTGTCCTCCTTTTAGGCTGTTTACTATGTGCACATTCATTACATTTACATGCACGTGAAAACTTTGATTCTAATGTGACTCAGTTAATAAATTGAACTTTTTCAAACATCATGTAAACACATGATCAGATTGAAATCTGCACAAATTGACTTTTGTGTGTTAGATAAAAGTCATGTGACTAAGTATGTACACTGAAAAAATAATAAGGCTGCTGTTCATTCAGTTACAATTTATATTTCCAACAGCTTAAAATATCTTTGTTAAAAAAGAGATAATCTATTTGTGGTTGTAGCTTAAACCTTTTAATTTGACACTTTGATTAAAATATATGTAACCCATGTATCTGTGAGATTAGTTTATATTTCACCAAAAATCCATTTCTGTTTACAATTTGCTATTATTTTTTGTTTACTCGTTCTGTATATATTTTATTCTGGGGAGCCTTTTATTTTGTTAATTATTTCTTTCTGTTTGGTGAGCTTCGACATTTTGGTGATGTCACTTCCTGTGCATCCGCGTGGTTTTCCTCAGACGCTGCTGTTTGTTGGTCTAAGTTAGCACCTCCCACCTCAACTGAGGAGCTAACTGTGTGGGAGGGGCTAACTGTGTGGGAGGAGCTAACTGTGTGGGAGGAGCTAAGTGTATAGCACTGTCTGCAACTGGTGAAAGTTAACATGCGCAGACGCACGGACATCAATGGCTGCTTTGCAGAAAAACTTTACTATTGCACTCTACACACCACATTTTCAGCAGAAACATTACCACCCCAGAACACAGTGATACTGTACTATATTTCATGTGATTTGTGTCTGAGGTGCTAAATTGTCTATACTGCTAACACAGTATCATCGCATATTTCAAAAACGTTTTTATCCTAATATTTGATGCCAAGCATCTATTGTGTGTCTGAAATACATCAATACTCTAGTACAGGGTTCCCCAACTAGTTTTCCCCAAGGGCCAAATTATGTCAAGCATCCCAAGCCAAGGGCCACCANCCCCCAACCCGATCTTTTCCTCTCATTCGGTACCAACGGAAAACAATTTTCTAATTTTTATTTGTTTTTAAACATAACACTTTACAACCGGAGTGGCCCGGCACTGGGCTGGACTGGCTGCCCAGTACTTCTGTTGTAGCGTTTGTAGTATTTTATAATCATCATTTCTTAATAAAGTAGAGATATATGAATATCTACAGAAAGCTTAGATTCTCCCAAACAAAATGAGCCCAAGCATGACATTTAATGACCACATCATCCAGAGATAAGTGTGACTAAAATANCATCTGAGGGCCTGATAGATAGGACCCGCGGGCCGCATTTGGCCCACGGGCCGCCAGTTGGGGATCCCTGCTCTAGTATGACTCGATGAGCCTATTACTTTAAATATTGGTATTGTAACAAGTAAAACAACCTAGCATTTAGCATTAGCTCTATAACGCTAGCTATGCATGCTAGTGTTGTGTAGCCTGCAGTCTGGGTTGTGTGTTGCTCTGTTCTATTTGTTTCTGATTGATTGGATCATTAAACCAAGTAAGAAGGTTCATCTAATGTCAGCAGTCATTATAACATGTGAAATGTTAAAATGTGAAATCATTGATCTGCTTCTATGAGAGGACGAGTTTATTGATTTTATTATTGATCTAGCAGAAGTGAACTCTTTCATTATTGATATAGTAATTGTTATTAAGTCCACATGCAGCTTTCAACCAAATTAAATTAAAGGTTCATGGTTCTTTCTGTACATCAAACAGCCAAAACAACAACACATATAAAACAACATAAATAAAACAACACATAAAACAACAACATATATAAAACAATACATATAAAACAATAACATAGATAAACAACATATATAAAACAACAACACATAAAACAACAGCAAAAAACAACACAAAAACAACAACACATGTAAAACAACAACACACAAAACAACAACACGTATAAAACAACATGTATAAAACAACAACACGTATAAAACAACAACACATATAAAACAACAACAGCAAAAAACTGAATAAAGATGTTATTTCTGATCACCTGTGACATGTGACCTAAAGATCATGAAATAATGATGAAATATAAGAGCAAAGCACATATTAAACAACAACATATATATAAAAAAACAAGACATAAAACAACAACATATACAAAACAAAAACACATATAAAACACAACATATACAAAACAATAACATATAAAACAACATCATATATAAAAGAACACATATAAAACAACAACATATATAAACAACATATATTAAACAATAACACATAAAACAACCTCATATATAAAACAACATATATAAAACAATAACACATAAAACAACACCATATGTAAAACAACAACACGTATAAAACAACAACACATATTAAACAACATATATAAACAACATATATAAAACAATAACACATAAAACAACATCATATATAAAACAACAACATATATAAAACAACACATATTAAACAACAACATATATAAACAACATATATAAAACAATAACACATAAAACAACAACACATATAAAACAAGACACGTAAAACAACAACATATACAAAACAAAAACATATATAAAACAACAACACATATAAAACAACAGCATATATAAAACAATAACACATAAAACAACATATATAAACAACATATATAAAACAATAACACATGTAAAACAACAACACACAAAACAACAACACGTATAAAACAACATGTATAAAACAACAACACGTATAAAACAACAACACTTATAAAACAACAACACATATAAAACAACAACAGCAAAAAACTGAATAAAGATGTTATTTCTGATCACCTGTGACATGTGACCTAAAGATCATGAAATAATGATGAAATATAAGAGCAAAGCACATATTAAACAACAACATATATATAAAAAAACAAGACATAAAACAACAACATATACAAAACAAAAACACATATAAAACACAACATATACAAAACAATAACATATAAAACAACATCATATATAAAAGAACACATATAAAACAACAACATATAAAACAATAACACATAAAACAACACCATATATAAAACAACAACACATATAAACAACATATATTAAACAATAACACATAAAACAACCTCATATATAAAACAACATATATAAAACAATAACACATAAAACAACACCATATGTAAAACAACAACACGTATAAAACAACAACACATATTAAACAACATATATAAACAACATATATAAAACAATAACACATAAAACAACATCATATATAAAACAACAACATATATAAAACAACACATATTAAACAACAACATATATAAACAACATATATAAAACAATAACACATAAAACAACAACACATATAAAACAAGACACGTAAAACAACAACATATACAAAACAAAAACATATATAAAACAACAACACATATAAAACAACAGCATATATAAAACAATAACACATAAAACAACATATATAAACAACATATATAAAACAATAACACATGTAAAACAACAACACACAAAACAACAACACGTATAAAACAACATGTATAAAACAACAACACGTATAAAACAACAACACTTATAAAACAACAACACATATAAAACAACAACAGCAAAAAACTGAATAAAGATGTTATTTCTGATCACCTGTGACATGTGACCTAAAGATCATGAAATAATGATGAAATATAAGAGCAAAGCACATATTAAACAACAACATATATATAAAAAAACAAGACATAAAACAACAACATATACAAAACAAAAACACATATAAAACACAACATATACAAAACAATAACATATAAAACAACATCATATATAAAAGAACACATATAAAACAACAACATATAAAACAATAACACATAAAACAACACCATATATAAAACAACAACACATATAAACAACATATATTAAACAATAACACATAAAACAACCTCATATATAAAACAACATATATAAAACAATAACACATAAAACAACACCATATGTAAAACAACAACACGTATAAAACAACAACACATATTAAACAACATATATAAACAACATATATAAAACAATAACACATAAAACAACATCATATATAAAACAACAACATATATAAAACAACACATATTAAACAACAACATATATAAACAACATATATAAAACAATAACACATAAAACAACAACACATATAAAACAAGACACGTAAAACAACAACATATACAAAACAAAAACATATATAAAACAACAACACATATAAAACAACAGCATATATAAAACAATAACACATAAAACAACATATATAAACAACATATATAAAACAATAACACATGTAAAACAACAACACACAAAACAACAACACGTATAAAACAACATGTATAAAACAACAACACGTATAAAACAACAACACTTATAAAACAACAACACATATAAAACAACAACAGCAAAAAACTGAATAAAGATGTTATTTCTGATCACCTGTGACATGTGACCTAAAGATCATGAAATAATGATGAAATATAAGAGCAAAGCACATATTAAACAACAACATATATATAAAAAAACAAGACATAAAACAACAACATATACAAAACAAAAACACATATAAAACACAACATATACAAAACAATAACATATAAAACAACATCATATATAAAAGAACACATATAAAACAACAACATATAAAACAATAACACATAAAACAACACCATATATAAAACAACAACACATATAAACAACATATATTAAACAATAACACATAAAACAACCTCATATATAAAACAACATATATAAAACAATAACACATAAAACAACACCATATGTAAAACAACAACACGTATAAAACAACAACACATATTAAACAACATATATAAACAACATATATAAAACAATAACACATAAAACAACATCATATATAAAACAACAACATATATAAAACAACACATATTAAACAACAACATATATAAACAACATATATAAAACAATAACACATAAAACAACAACACATATAAAACAAGACACGTAAAACAACAACATATACAAAACAAAAACATATATAAAACAACAACACATATAAAACAACAGCATATATAAAACAATAACACATAAAACAACATATATAAACAACATATATAAAACAATAACACATGTAAAACAACAACATACAAAATAACAACAGCACAAAAACAACAACAACAAACAAAGGTGGTCATATGGAAGAAGACCCGCTCCCACACACACATGCATGCACAACACGCATACGCATGCATATACACGTGCATGCACACACGTATGCATGCATGCACACACACACAAGCTAAACAACAGCAGACGGCTGGAGACTTTTGTTTCGTCGGCGGTGGCAGCGTCTGCAGCAGAAGACTGTGACGACGATGATGATGAGTATGAACAGGATGAAGAGTCCACAAATCAAAACTCCAAGACTCAAATCTGGAGGAAGACAGACATTATTATGGATTATTGATTATGTGAGAGGTGTATTGATTCAAACAAAGCTCATAATGTATTTTATCTATTCCAGTAGTGATGGAAGGTATGCTGAAATGGTTTACTTAAAGGAGCATACCAGTGACTTTACATGCTTGAGCCCAATAAATATTACCAGCATACAATTTACATTATTGACAACCATTTTCCAAAACATAAAACCGTATTTTAGTTTTCCTGTTATTGTTTCAAATCCCTTAATCTTTTAAAACAAATGTTCAGGTGATACACACACCTTAAAATTCAGTGTTTCATCTGATAACATGTATGTCCGATTGCAGAAGGAACATTCATTTTGAATTTCTTGGTAAAAGCCGTTTTCTCCTGGGACTATATTTCCTGGCGGACACATACATTTTCTTCTGTGCAGGTCTGTGTTGAATCAGTTAAATTAAGTAATTTAAACATTTGGTCAACTGATTATTTATCTTAAGCACATTTCATGTCTCTAGATTTTCATAGCATACCGGAATGAACTGTCTGGAAGGTAGGAAAAATAATTCTATTATTTACTGCTCTAGTAGTAATTAACATTGTATTTATGGCTAGTTTGCTCTTTTAACTTTACTTTCATTTTGTCCACTTCAGATGAAGCCAAAATCTGTCATCTTGTCTGGTAAAAGATGTTTTTCAGCTTTTTAGGTGGAAAATGAAACACAAATTAAATGTAAATTAAAACAAAAATGACTTTAGCTTGCAGAGATTAGAGATATAAACAAGAGAAGTCTTTTGTTTTAAAGAGATAATTTGATATCTCGTTATAACACAAAACTTTTCTTGTTTGATGAGGTACGTTGGTGTTGATGAAGAGAAAAATGCGTCATTATAACACAAAAGTACCTCATTTAAATGTGAAATGGATCCTCGTAACTAGAAAATGTTCTTGTTATAATCCTTCAGAAACTGACAGCTAAAGGTTTTCTCCAGTCTGTCTATGAAGCTCATCCGCTCTGATTCTCACCATCATCTACCTCTCCTGTTACTATGGATACCAACAACTTCTAAGACCCCTTCAGTGAGTTTTTTTTTTTTTTTCCAAAAAGAGTCTCATGAAAAGTCTCACGACTTTTTGGGAGGACATCGGTGACTTTCACGAGGAGAGAGTTACCAAACACATTCCACGAATCTGTGCATTGTGTCTTTGTCTCTCTGCAGCCTTCACTCACTAAAGGCTGCATGCATTCAGTGAGTGTGTGTGTGTGTGTGTGTGTGTGTGTGTGCGTGTCTGTCTGTGTGTGGACAGTCATGTTCAGTCCACCACACAGCAGCCACATGCACACACACACACACACACACACACACACACACACACACGCACACACACAAATATGTGTATGCCAATGTTCATAAAAACCAATAACCTCCTTTGTTTTATTCTCTAAACAATACTGTTGAATTAAGACATTAAACTTGATTTTTAAGTCAGAGTTGATTTATTGCATTCTATATCTATCTATCTGTCTGTCTGTCTGTCTATCTATCTATTATCTGTCTCTTAAAATAGTGAACAATATAACCAGAAATAGAAATATTTTGTGGCAACTTACCAGTTAAAAAGCAAAGACATGCAAGTCGCTAAACGGTGACATCATGTATAATCAAATTAGTTGATGATGTCATTTAGTGACTTGTAGCGACTCTGGGAGCAGGCCTTGTTGGCAGCATCATCTCTGAGGCAGCATTCTGTTCTCTGCAGCTCTTCATATAATATAATATAATGTAATATAATAACATAATATAATGCACGTGCAGCCAGGCATGTACCTGAGAAGGGGCTCTCGTCTCCCACCATACACTGCTGCTCGCTCCAGTCGCCCAGCTGGAATGCTTTGGGTCTGGACGGGATGAAGACCGCCACCATGAAGCAGTAACGTTGTGCTGCATCCAGCTGTGACAGCTCAGCGACACTGGACTGAATGATGATGTCCCTCTAAGAAGAAAGAATAATAAATATCTTATTCATCAGACACTGATATCCTGCATGAAAGGATATTAATCCAAAATCAAAGTTGTGTCACGTACAGTATGTTGTCATACATACAGATTCCTCCACCAATATTGGTACCTTTACAAGTAAAAGCAAAATTTGCTGTGAAAAAAAGTCTTTATGTTTATTCCTTTTGATCTGTCATTCAAAATATTATCAAAATATAACTTTTAATTAAAGGAAAATCATTGAAAGACAAACAAATGCTTATCATGAAACATATTTTTCTGAAAGGTCCTGGAGGAGGACGTGTGTGTATTGACTCCACACACAGTCACACTCCACACTCAGGATGATGATGATGATGGTGATGGTGATGATGATTATGATGATGATGATGATGATGATGATGGCTCCAAAGAATCTCCAAGAACCACAGCTGGAGAATTACAAAAAGTCTCCAAAACTATGATCAGACGCCACCAGAACCGTTGAGAAAAATATTAGTTTCATGATAAGAATTTCTTTTCCCTTTCAATTATTTTACTTGAATTAAAGGTTATAGTTTTGTTAATATCTTTAATGAAATATCAAGAGGATAAACAATACATTTTTCACAGCTCATTTTGCTTTCATTGACCAGTATTAGTGGGGGATCTATACATTTAATTCATAAATATCTTCCTTAGTTTTTGTTCCTAAAGTTCAGCGGTGCAGCACTTCCTGTTCATGTCACCCACAGACCACATTTGTGTTCAGAGTGTGTTCAGTCAGAGACAAACTTTGATCTATTCTGTAAAGTTTACAGATCACATTCCATCCATTTAATGCTACCTTGAAGATGTCTGTCTTTTTAAAAAGAAAGCAGAGTAAACGTCTGAGCAGGTTGGTGTGTTGACAGCTGAATACCTTTCCAGTACTTCCTGCCTTGTAATAGCTGATCTTGTAGTTGAGGTGAGTTTGGAAAATGTCTCTGATGGTGAGCTGCTTTTCAGGCTGATGGAAGGGCGTCAGAGGATCGCTGATGTTGAGAATGATTCTGCCATCTTGTGTAGTATGCACGCTGAACACTGCAGCGCTGATCTTACCTGAGCCGAGACAAACCAACAGCTTCACTATGACGTCACAACACTGCAGTACACTTCCTCCAACAGGCCTGTCAGAGAGTCGGAAGGTGGCAGAAACACCTTTTCTCCCAATGAGGCGCGCTTCAAGCAGCTACTGACCAGGTGTGAAGGTTTTAATTTCTCTCAGACTCTCTGGTTTCTTTTAGTCACTGTTTCATATGGAGCCCCTAAAGCAGAGATCCCCAACTAGTTTTCCCCAAGGGCCAAATGCCAAGGGTCACTATGCCCCCCCCCCCCCCCNCCCCCCCCCCCAGACCCAACGACCCAACCTGATCTTTTTCTCTCATTTGGTAATAACAATTTTCTATGTTTTATTTATTTTTAAATGTAACCCTTTACAACCGGAGCGGCCTGGCACCAGGCCCAGCACTTCCATTGTAGCATTTGCTGTGTTTTATAATCACCATTTTTTGATAAAATGGAGATATATGAATATCTACGTAAAGCTTAGATTCTCCTGAACAAAATGAGCCCAAGCATTACATTTTATGACCATGCGATCCCGAGATAAATGTAACTAAAGCACAAGATAGCCTCCGAGCTAAAACCTAGCTTNGACCATGCGATCCCGAGATAAATGTAACTAAAGCACAAGATAGCCTCCGAGCTAAAACCTAGCTTCGGTGCTTCTTGATGATGTAACTTCTGAGGACAGTCTAAATTTTAAAATCCCTCTCTGTGATTCGATAGTAGACTAGCAGAGGATTTGATTGATGGGTTAGTGGTCCTATCAGCTTTTACGTAGCCATGGCAACAGGCATGCGTTCCCCGTGTGTAATATGTGTGTAATATTCCACTGACAGACCAGAGATCGTGTGCTCATCCCTATGTAGCGTTCACGATGTTTTATAATCAATCGCCATTTCTCAAGAAAATGGAGATAATTGGTCAGTGACCTCTATGGAAAGCTTAGCTTCTCCTGAACAAAATGAGCCCAAGCATGACATTTAATGACCAGACAATCCTGAGAANTTTTTTTTTTTTTTTTTGGAGAAGTTATCTGAGGGCCTGATAGATAGGACCTGCGGGCCGCATTTGGCCCATGGGCCGCCAGTTGGGGATCCCTGCCCTAAAGGGACATGAGGGTTTTTTTTTTGTTTTTTGTTTTTTTTTAAAGTCGGGTTTTTTTGTGTGTATGAGAAACTATCGTGTGCACACTTGATATCGGTTCCGGTCATTTATGTCCGTCAGAAACACTTTCCTGTAGTAATTCAGGTATGACTTGATGCTGTGCCTGATGCTGTTCAGGTATAATCTAATGATGATGAAATTTCAGGGACTGCAGATGGAAATTAGCTGTTAGCTAAATCTGGTACAAAGCATCTCATGTCAATTTGAGATTAATGTTTTTTTGTGCATGGTCCTTGTTTAAATAAACTAAAAAAAAAAAAAAAAAAAANAAAAAAAAAAAAAAAAAAATGTGAGCACAGCAGCAATGGCTTTGTTGGTCCCAGGTGAAAATATAGTTAACTCAAGGAAAGCCATCACTGTTTTTTTCAGTTACAGTTACAGGAAAAGCTTTCTCATATGCATGTGAAACCTTTTCCTGGAGTATCAGGTGCACATGAGAAAGTTTCAGGTGGGCACCAGAAACTAGAAATTTTTTTAAATTTCTTACATCCCTATAGGGTCTCTGTAATGTCAACACTCCACAGAAAGAAGTGAAAGTGAAACTGTGCCCCGTTTTCCCTACTTACATCCTGTTTATAATCAAGTGAAATCACAAAAACACACACAAGACATGAATTCCTGTTTATACCCCTCCTCCTCTCCTAAAGGGAACGTTTGTGTTGTTCTCCCCATTTACCTGATTAATTGTGTTGACATTACAAAACAAAGATACGCACACACACACACACACACACACACACCACCACCACCACCACTTTCCTTCTTTATGATGGCAGAGTCCCAAAGAGGTCACCGACAAATTAGCACAGGCCAGCTGGATGAAGCGCCTGCAGCCTTTATGTAATCTGCTCTGATTCCTCCGTCTGAAAACACTCATTTGCTCATGTTCATGTTTCCTTCATGCTGCATGATGACTGTATGAATGCACAAACATCCAGACGAGTGAAGTGCTGTGTGTTTTGTGTGTAGGGGGTGGGGGGCACTTACTCTGTCTGTAGGGGTTGAAGTGTGGGGAGAAGATGTGGGGGGGGTCCTCCAGGAGATATTCCATCTCATCCACTGGTTTTGTTTGGATGTCAGCAGAAAAGTTCCTGGAAACAGGAATCAGCAGAGTTTCAGGCTCTGATCTGAGTTTAATATGATTCATGTCCTCAGAAAACCAGACGGCTGCTTTTCCACGTTTGAAATACACAACACGCATACAAGTCACGTTACTGACAAAAAAAACAAAACAACAAAATACAGTTGGAGCAGTAAATACTAGAATTGTTTTTCCTACCTTCCAGACTGCTTTTGGTTTCAGTTCATTCCAATATGACATAAAAATGAATTTTAGAGACATGAAATGTGCTGAGAGAAATAATCCATCGCACAGCTATGACATTTTCTGTTTAACTGATCCAACCCAGAACTGCAGAGAACAAAAAGTATGCAGGAAATATAGTCCCAGAAGAAAACTACTTTTACTAAAATATTAAAAAATGACCATCTCTTCTACAATCACACATAGGTGAAGGTAGGTGAAACATTTACTTTTAAGGTGAGTGTATCACCTGAACATTTCATTTTAGAAGATTAGGAAAAATAAAACTAGAAAACTAAAATACGGTTTTATGTTTGGCAGTAACATAATGCAGGTAGTAATTATTGGGTTTAAACGTGCAAAATCACCGGTATGGCCCTTTAATGTCTAGTGTCTTTAACTGTGATAAATACAATTTTAGAACTCCAACTCCAATGTTTTCATGTGAGGATAAAAGCTGACGGCGGCAGAAGAACAGTGAGCAGAACTGATTTATTGGAGTTAAAAATCTCTCAAAGTGCTAAAAAATATATCTATATTTACAGTGCAAGAACGAAAATGTCTGCAAAACAACGACCAGCAGGCCGATTGCTGCTACAGTAAACTAAACTAACAAAAATAAATGTGCAGAAACAAAAATACACAGGAGATTCATCTGTGTGTGAATTATGGTTGAGTTTCCAACAGATTAATCTACATCTAGAATGGTCTACATTTCCTGAAGGCAATGTAACGTGTGATTGCCTCTTTCTGGACTTCCTTCACCTGTGTGTGTGTGTGTGTGTGTGTGTGTGTGTGTGTGTGTGTGCGTGCGTGTATGCACACCCATGTGCATGTGTCTTCTAGGTCTGTTTGCTGTCTGCTGTTGCTTACAGTTTGTATTCAGACATTTAGAACAGTGTGTGTCTCACATTGACGCCACACAGCTCATTGATTTGGTGTTTGTTTAAGAGTGGGGGAGGGGAGTCAGCATGTCTGCGCTCCCCATGCACTTTCAAAGGGCAACAATCATGTGGGTTTTTTTTTTTTTTTTTTTTCAAAAATCAAATGTGGTTGTTACAGCGCCCCCATCAGGTTGACTGATGACTTATGTTTTTGCACATGTCTACTGCCACCAAGTTTGATTAATTTGTTTATGAGATATAGCAGGTTTTGTTGAATGAGCCACACCCACTCAACTTTGGCAGCCAATTGTAGCAAAACAATATGAAATATCAAAAAACATCAAATGGAACGTTTGCTTGGGTTGGCCCAGAGATTACACATGCCAAAGTTTGTGTCAATTGAGCAAAACATGTAGGACTAAGTATGAAAAAACTGTTTTAGAAAAACTTAAAAATGGCAGAAAATCTAGTCAGGCAGAAATGGGCGTATATGGATGAATGTGTCTCAATCCATGGAATCCAGGAAAAATAGAATTTTGAATGTAGGTCACAAGGTTCAAAAGTTGTAATCCAAAACATGAAAGTGGTCATTTCTTGCTGTAGCTCTTATGGCTTCTGAGATAAAAATACTTGAAATATCTCTCCATTCATTCTCTATGGAAAAAATCGGCCGGTTTTTCACAATTAAAAAAATAAAAAAACGCTTGTTGGATCGGCAACAAAGTCAGTGTCACGGTCAATGCACGCTTCAAACAGGCTGTGTGAGGCGTAGCATCAGGATTATTAAGGATGATGTAATGACCCAGTTTCCAGGCTGTACCTCCCATAAAACAAACAGAAATGTGACGTAATTGTTGCTGTGTTACTCTGTGAAACACAACTTATAACAGCCAAACAGTGAATGTTAGAATTATTTTTATGCTGATAATTCGTGACAGATCAACTAATAGGACTGGAGCAACACGTATGAACAGAGAACAGATCGATCTCTCATGTCCATGTAGGGTTATAATGTAACCTGATTATCACATATGACAGGTTTCTGGATATTGAGAATCGACCGTGTTTCCTCACATTTGCAGAAAAATATCAGAAAACATTTTATAAATAGGCTGTTTACAGTGAGATGAATGAGCAGCTATTCCTCCAAGATGTTATAACCCTGAAGAGAAGGAATATGACGTCTGTCCTCCATTATAACACGTTCATAAGGACTGGAAAAGAAAATCAACAAGAAATCAAACCAGTTTCTCTTTATAGCTGCGAGTCCAGAACAGAAATAAAGATTTGTTGCTGACAGCTCACATTTACATGTGAAAACAATGTGAATCGAGTAGAGAAGAAGACAGTAAAATAGAGTAGAATAGAGTAGAAAGGAGCAGAATAGAATAGAGTACAACAGAATAGAAAAGAGTAGAATAGAATATAATAGAGTGGAATAGGAGAGAATAGAGTAGAATAGGATAAAGTAGAACAGGATAGAACAGAGTAGAATAGAGTAGATTAACATGGACTAGAATATATATGATTAGAGTAGAAAAGAGTAGAGCAGAATAGTGTAGAATAAGGTAGAATAGATTAGAGTAGAACAGAATAGGGTAGAGAAGGGTAGAATAGAATAGAGCATAGTAGAACAGTAAAGGTGTTTCTACCTGTCTTTGTACATCAGGTAGTTGGTCAGGTCACATTCTGGATGTGGTATGTGGATGCACTCAGGAATCATCTTCCAGTTGTCATCTGAGCTGCAGCTCACCAACACACAAACATCACTCTGACATTCCGTTCATAAAAACATCACTCTGACACTCCGTTCATAAAAACATCACTCTGACACTCATTCATAAAAACATCACTCTGACACTCTGTTCATAAAAACATCACTCTGACACTCTGTCTGTGATGTCTGTCAGTGTGTGTGTGTGTGTGTGTGTGTGTGTGTGTGTGTGTGTGTGTGTGTGTGTGT
>VXCM01005044.1:29760-46970 GCA_014773175.1 Lucifuga dentata
TGTGTGTGTGTGTGTGTGTGTGTGTGTGTGTGTGTGTGTGTGTGTGTGTGTGTGTGTGTATGTGTGAGTGTGTGTGCACATGTGTGTATGTGTAAGTATGTGTGTGTGTGTGAGTGTGTGTGCATGTGTGTGTGTGTGTGTGTGTGCTCACTCTGAGTACAGGACAGTGTACAGGTCATCAGGCAGTGTGGGATTCCAGGTCAGGATGGTTTTAAAGTCCAGAGACATCCAGTGTACATCGCCTTCTCTGGGTAAAATCTCTGCATCTATAACAACACCAGTGAAAACAACCAGTCACACCGAACCGCATCAGATAAGACGAAAATCACTCCAAAACACACCAAAACCTGTAGTCTTTGCATGAAAACGATCAACGCCAGATTTGATATGTTAATTATTTTCAAATGAAAAGAGAAAAAACTGCGAGAACTTTCATGAAAATATTTTAATAGTTTACTGAGGTACATCAAGAAATTACAGAAATAGCAAAACTGAATTATTCTGCGTCTGACAGCCACTAATGTCACTTTCTGTTACGATGTCATAATGTTATAATGTCACTTTCTGTTACGATGTGATAATGTTATAATGTCACCTTCTGTTACGATGTCATAATGTTATAATGTCACTTTGTTACGATGTGATAATGTTATAATGTCACTTTCTGTTACGATGTCATAATGTTATAATGTCACTTTCTGTTACGATGTGATAATGTTATAATGTCACTTTCTGTTACGATGTCATAATGTTATAATGTCACTTTCTGTTACGATGTCATAATGTTATTATGTCACTTTCTGTTACGATGTGATAATGTTATTATGTCACTTTCTGTTACAATGTGATAATGTTATAATGTCACTTTCTGTTACAATGTGATAATGTTATGTCACTTTCAGTTACAATGTCATAACGTTATAATGTCACTTTCTGTTACAATGTCATAATGTTATAATGTCACTTTCTGTTACAATGTCATAATGTTATAATGTCACTTTCTGTTACAATGTCATAATGTTATAATGTCACTTTCTGTTACAATGTGATAATGTTATAATGTCACTTTCTGAGGAACAGAGACTCTGAGCTGATAACTCAGTTAACACCAGTCTGATCAGCTAACCCATTCTTCCATAGCAAATTACTCCAGATCATCCAAAGTTGATGGGTTTTTGAGCTTGGACTTTATAATCTTTAACTCATACACACACACACACACACACACACACACACACACAATCCGCCATAATCAATTTTACATCTGGCTTCAGGAAAGCCTCTCCAGGATCTTGATATTGGTGTCCTACAATTGTTTCTGCAGCACTGTGGGTAAATGCTGAGGGACATTTTCATGCCGGGAGACTCGGTAGAACCTAAACCCAGACCAGCAGCAGATTTCTGCAAATTAGTCCTCAAAATTTGAACATTATCTTCTTGTTTCATGAGCACATGAGTCATGATCTGTGAATGCTGCTGCTTCAAAAGTCACAGATCTCATGGATTTGTTTGGGTGGGCAGTTCCTCTGGCCTCGCGGGTTCGATTTTAGGGATAGGATGGCCAGGAGGGCCGTACGGTGCAGAGGAGTTGTATCCGATGGGGGAAGAGAGAGAGAGAGAGAGAATTCCAGAACTCCTGTTTCAGTGGTCCTGAGCAAACTTCAGGCTTTGATGAGCCTCACTCTGAGGAATGGAGTTTTTCTTGGGCGAATACTTTGAAGCGATGAAGGTCTTCTGGTCTTCTTCACAATGATTTTCTGTGAAACTTGAACTCCAGATGAGGCCAGTTCAGTGACAATGGGTTTTCCAGAGACTCAGGAGTTCTTCTTGATATATCTCATAATTTTCTGATCCAAAGTCTTCGAACTCTTCCTGGTTTGGGTGTGTTTCCTTGAACTCATCAATCATAGAGCTCTTCCGAAACACTTGAAAATAAACCCATGCAGTATAGCTCAACAGTATAACCATCATACTTAAGAAGAGCATCCAATATTTTCTTCCCAAGATCAAAAATTATTATTTTTTTATTTCTGGCATGGTAGAACTCCTGCAGGAAGAACTATATAAGACCAATTATTTTGAAAACCACCAGCATGACATCACATCATTCATTCATTTAACTTTTCTTGATTTTTACCGAGACTTCGTCCAATAATCTGCTAGCAGGGCTCTCATGCGTCGGTACTTAGGACTGGCTGAGCTTCATCCTGCTGAAGGTTTGTTTGGTTGCTGTCACCGTAACATTATCAGTCTGAACGTGCTCCGGTATAATGAGACTGAAGGTACATTTTCTAATGATGGCCTCACCAACTTAAAGGCCCATACCACCCATTTTGTATGTTTGAGCCTAATATATTCAGTTTTCATATATGTTACGTTACTGACAATCATTTCCCAAAGGATAAAACCGTATTTCAGCCTTCCTAATATTTTGCAAAATTATTTTTTTTCCATAAACGCAGCTCTTCTTTTGGGAGTATATTCCCTGGTGGAGGCATACATTCACTCCACACTTTTTATTGCGCTTAAACGCTAAAATTACATAACTTCTAAAAAAAAAAAAAAAACCTTTTTACACCTTTCCAGTAGTATGCCTTGGGAAATGATTGTCAGTAACATTACATGTATGAAAATGGAATCTATTAGGCTCAAACATGCAAAATGGCCCTTTAAAAAACAAGTTGATGAAGTAATTCTGGCCTTTGGCTTCACAGGTCAGTAGGGATCTTCTGTCATATGGTTAACAAAGGCTTTCTGTTCTGACTAAGCCTGTTGTTGCAATTTCAGCAAGACAACACATTTTTTAAATGACACTGTAGAAGCCTGGCCACCAGATGGTGCTGTTGCTGCTCTGTCGCCATTTCTTCTGGATCATGTCACATTGCAAACTGTGGGAATGGCATTCAGATTACTTAGCGCTCCATGGGCGTGAGAGTTATGCTTGGATGTAACGTGATGAGTTAAACTTCATTATTAAGAGGCGTTGACAGGTGTTGCATCTCGATCCTTTGAACGGACCACTGTAACTAAGGGCTTATGGTCATGAAGAGTGTATGACTGATACAGTCAGAGATACAGTCACAGATACAGATAGAAGGTAAAGGCCCACACAGCTGCGAGACACTCTTTTCTATCTGAGTGTCATTGTTCAGCATCAGCAGCGTGTTTGGGGACAGAACGCTACTGGTTTAATACACCATCGTGGACCTGTAGTAAGATGAGACCAAAGAATGACCTAAATCATTCACCATTCACAGAAACTCTGTCATGTTCCACGGTGAATGCTACTATTTGCCCAAAAAACATCGACAACTTATCCACTTTTAGCAGTTGTGTGAATTTTTACACACTATTATTCATGTTGTGTGACGTGAGATTAGTTGTATGAGCATGCAGGTTTTAGGTTTTGGTCGATTGTGACTTTTAAATCTATGTTCATTCTTAGGCAGCAATAATGATGTGATCAATGCATTCATGATCAAATACAACTAATTATAGCCACTTAACAGATTGAGTTTTCAGAAATGCTTAATTCGGCATGTCAGGATTATCCATGTCTCTGGTCACCTTTTTCCTCAGCTTTTTTATGTTAAATATTTTCATTTTTACATTTTTTTTTTTTTTTTTTTTANTACAACTGTGGTAATGACCTGATGTCTAAGAAACTTCACAGACAACACATGGAGGAATATCTGTTAGGGTAATATGGGGGAAAAGCATGATAACTCATCTGGAGAATAAAAGGTGACCTTCATCTCCTCTTCCTCTGCTTTGATATAAACACGCTCAATAACTGTGTGAACCTGAGCCAGAACCTCTGTTACACAACAACAAAATTCTCAGCAACTAAAATGTCATCAACTAAAACATTCTCATCAATAAAACACTCTCATCAACTAAAACATCATTATAGATTACTGATCATCTCTGGAAACGTTTCCAGACAGCAGATCTCCGCTTTATACTATCTATCATCTATCTACTGTATGTGTTCTGTAGTTTTACCTGTAGTTGTGATGGTCCATGCATACAGGTAGATTCCCAGATAAATCAGAGTTATCTGTGAGCTCATGTTAACATGGATCCTCTCTTCCTTTGTTTAGTTTGATGTAGTTTTGCTTCTGCAGGTTTCTGATGAGTGGAGCTGCTCAGAGTTCTGCTCTGCTCGCTGAGTCCACCCACGCTCCCTCCTGCTGATGGTGGATTCTGCTACGATTGGCTGGTTTTGAACTCATTTCCTCAGCACACAGTAAGAATGATGAGGCCCCAGAACCCCTCAGCAGTGTAAGCTACAAAACCAGAGAGCTCCACATGTGGCTTCCTACAGCATGTGAATTAGCATGGACACGGCTTGTCTTATTGGAGACCTCACGTCCTATTTTATTTTATTTGACCCATGGATGAGTGAGTCATGAGTCAAAAAAAACAAAACAAAACAAACTGTGGTCAACTCTCCATGATCTCTCAGTAAGGCTGTGCCATATCTTCTCATTAATGATGATACATTATATATATATTTATATATATATATATATATATATATATGGAAAAATGTTCTATCATGATATTGCAGCGTGATGACAAGTTAAGGAATTTTTACATCGCATACAACAAGAAAAAACTACACAATCATGTCTGTTGTTCGAAATGGTTCAGCTATAAGCCTAACTGACTAACAGCTAAAGGTGTTAGGAAGAGAGTTTGCAGTATTATTTAATTTACTTCATATTGTATTTAATATCATTATCATAAAAACACCTTCAGATGTATTAGTTTAAGGATATAACGCTCCTGAAGTTATCAATGAATTCTTTTTTTTTTTTTTTTTTTTTTTAAGTCTGTGGTCTGTAGTCTGTAATACAAGAAATTTTCAGTGTCATATGATCTGAAAAATTTCCCATGGAGAAAACAAAAATATAAACACAGATACCCCTACCAGAGAGATGTAAACATATGTGGTATACAGTGGAAAGAAAAAGAAATGAACCCTTTAGAATTATCTGGATTTCTGCATTAAATACTCTTCAAAATTGTTCTGATCTTCACCTAAATCATAGCAGACGGCCTGAATATTCTGCCTGAACAAATGACATACAAACAGCACATGCATTATTATTATTATTATTATTATAACTCATAGAAGCTCCTTTACCAGCAATAGCACTAAACATTTCCTGTAGCTGCTGTTCTGAAGCTGAGATCACTGATCACTTCAGAAAGATTTCTGGGATTTCTTCATGAACAGCTGATCCTTCATGTCATTCCAAAGCAAACATGTTCTTCAGATCTACAGATCGTTTGCTCTGGTCTGAATCAGGGACTAAAGTGTTGGTTTGGTTCAATTTCACACAGGAAAACATCCAATCAAACCAAAATCTATTAGCAAAAGTCATGTGACAACACTCTCTCTGCTCATTGGTCAGAAATGTCTATATCGAACTCTGACCCCGTTTTGAGGAGGCGGTTTTGAACCCGGATTAAAGCATGTAGGTGTGAAAACACCTGAAGCTATTCAGCAGCAAAGCAGCTCCAAACCTTGAAGCTCCCATAACGTAATGTATGTGCGTGTGAAGGGAATAAAACATATTTGTATGTTATATTTTTAGATGTTGTGCTTATATGTGTCTCACATAACACGAGTCATATACATACATGTATATACATATATGAAAATGTAAAATGCAATATGCCGCAATATATGGTAGTTTCATAAGATGTGATAAATTCAGAACTGTTATAAGAGCTCATTTAAAAATGTCTTTGGTTTAGAAAATTAATTATGTTAACATGATGTTATATTCTGGTTTGGTTTTATATCAAGTTTTAGATTGTGTCAAAAATACTTTTCTGTTTGTTGCTGTGTTATTGATTATGTGCTTTTATCTGCGCTTGCTGCAAAGTAGCGAGGTGCAGATAGTACCCTAGTTGATTATTATCGTCATTATATTTTCATTTATTTACAACAAATTAAAGTATGATAAATCAGAACAATGTGCAGACTAGAATGTGTTTTGGAAGCTAATGCGGGCGTACATAATATACTATATTAAATATACTAGACGTTTGCTTGTTTCTACATAGTATTCTTTTTTTTTTTTTTTTAAACAATTTTCAATAAAGTTTTGGTCAGTTTTTTCAACCAGACTTTCATGTGGATTATGGGCGGAGCTTTTGGAATAGTTTCAAAACTATTCAAAATGTTGATTAGTGTAGCTAATAAAATGGCCTCAGAGTCAGGATTGCAGTTAAATTTTTAAAAAAAAAACTATTTTTTTTTTTTATATGTTTTCAGAGACATGAGAGCAGACAGAAGAAATACATAAATGGAATAAATACGTCTGAGAAATATTCACAGAATATTTGAGGTTCCTGTGGGAGTAAGAGAGGTTTTAAAGCTGTAACATGGTGAAGATCTGCCATCATTTGGGATTAGAGCGATGCGATGGGAATAAGGAAATGTGTGGGAATGCTGAAGTGGGAAACAGTCTGGCAGTAATTACAAAGAATCTGAGCAAAGCTCTTACATAACCTCAGAAACACAAACTCAGTACACACACGCAAGGACACAAACACAGTGTGTGCGTCTGCAGATTAACCCCATTATTATAATGTTACAGCTGCATTACCGTGTAATAAACTAGGTCAAAATAATGTTCACAAATGTATGTAAACAGTAAAGTACACAGTCATTCTGTGAAGGAATTTGATAATAAGGTCCATAAATAACAATATACCAGGAAATATGATTTGAGAGTCGAAACATAACACAGGGGAATAAAATATGAAAGAAGTTCTCATGTGTGGCTGGCTGTTTTTTCCAAGTCATTTTTTTAATGTCAATATTTTTCATATTTCAGCTCCTGAGAAAAGAAAAAGCCACAAGCTCTCTTCCTTCTTTTATGCTACATTTACATGACATGTCTTCATCCCCTATTCAGATTTTTGCTTCTATCTGATTTATTGGACAGCGTATTGTCATTTTTTTTGAAGTGGCTCATATCTGTATCTATGTTTACGTGGTTTTGACCTGAAATATCTTGATGCAGAAACGTGAACATTTCTGAGATACAAACAAAATGCTGCAATGGAGGAAAATGAGACATTAATATTTCTACTGTTTCTTCCTGAAGCATCTTTAAAGTCATGAAGACGCTAACATGTTTTCAGATGGAGAAGAATTAGAGCAACGTGTTGCAGCAACGTGTCACAGTAACGTGTTGCAGCAACATGTCACAGGAATGTGTCACAGCAACGTGTCACAGCAACATGTCACAGCAACATGTCACAGTAACATGTCGCAGCAATGTGTCACAGCAACGTGTCACAGCAATGTGTCACAGCAACATGTCACAGGAATGTGTCGCAGCAACATGTCACAATAACGTGTTGCAGCAACATGTCACAAGAATGTGTCACAGCAACATGTCACAGCAACATGTCACAGTAATGTGTCACAGCAATGTGTCACAGCAATGTGTCACAGCAACATGTCACAGGAATGTGTCGCAGCAACATGTCACAGGAACATGTCGCAGCAACATGTCACAGGAATGTGTCGCAGCAACATGTCACAGTAACGTGTCGCAGCAACATGTCATAGTAACGTGTTGCAGCAACATGTCACAGGAATGTGTCGCAGCAACATGTCACAGTAACGTGTCACAGCAATGTGTCACAGCAACGTGTCACAGTAACGTGTCACAGCAACATGTCACAGCAATGTGTCACAGCAACATGTCACAGCAATGTGTCACAGCAACACGTCACAGTAACGTGTCACAGCAACATGTCACAGCAACATGTCACAGTAACGTCTCACAGCAACGTGTCACAGCAACGTGTCACAGCAACATGTCACAGCAATGTGTCACAGCAACATGTCACAGCAACGTGTCACAGCAACATGTCACAGTAATGTGTCACAGCAACATGTCACAGTAACGTGTCACAGTAATGTGTCACAGCAATGTGTCAGCAACATGTCACAGCAAAGTGTCACAGCAACATGTCACAGTAATGTGTCATAACATGTCACAGCATCATGTCACAGCAACATGTCACAGTAATGTGTCATAACATGTCACAGCAACATGTCACAGCAACGTGTCACAGTAACGTGTCACAGTAACGTGTCATAACAACATGTCACAGCAACGTGTCACAGCAACATGTCACAGCAATGTGTCAGAGCAACATGTCACAGCAACGTGTCACAGCAACATGTCACAGCAATGTGTCACAGCAACATGTCACAGCAACGTGTCACAGCAACATGTCACAGTAATGTGTCACAGCAACATGTCACAGTAACGTGTCACAGTAATGTGTCACAGCAATGTGTCAGCAACATGTCACAGCAAAGTGTCACAGCAACATGTCACAGTAATGTGTCATAACAACATGTCACAGCATCATGTCACAGCAACATGTCACAGTAATGTGTCATAACATGTCACAGCAACATGTCACAGCAACGTGTCACAGTAACGTGTCACAGTAACGTGTCATAACAACATGTCACAGCAACGTGTCACAGCAACATGTCACAGCAATGTGTCAGCAACGTGTCACAGCAACACGTCGCAGCAAAGTGTCGCAGCAATGTGTTGCAGTTTGGGCGTGTTCACAGAAGTCTGGATGCAAGCGTGTACTCCTGATTGGTGGATCACGTGGTTCAAACTTTAACAATGGTCAATTGAACATTGAGAGAAACATTTGATATGTTGTTTATCTCCAGGATTTGGTTTGGTCATGTGATCAGGGTGTAGAAGTGGGAGGAGCCTGTTATCACACACTAACACATCTGTTTGGCATAAACCCACATCAGCACGTCAGATATGTATTTTATATGTGATGTGTCCTCATGTCCGCTGATGAGCGTGAACATCGTACTGATTATTGACATCATTCATATGGGGATAAAGTAGAAGAGTCACATTTTGACAGCAGCAGATATCTGATACGTGTCAGACTCATTTCTGATAATAATCTGAGATGATCTGATTCCATGTGTGATCTTTTTTTACTATTTCATCTTCATAACACGTCAGACACGTGTCATATGTGCTAAACATCAGAATCAGAATCTCTGCATGCTGAAGTGTAAATTTGGCCTTTGTGTCGCTCTTGATCACTCGTTGGCTTTGATTCAGACTTCACATCAGAAATGTTCTTCACTGATCAGATTTAACTGTAGACGAACATTTGTTTCCTTGATGACTAAATGTATTCTGATCTTAAGCCACATTTATGTTTCTTCTTTGAGTTTGCTTGTCCATCTGTAATTAACATGATACATGAAGATCTGACAGAAGGTGTAAGAAGGTCCATGATTCAGCAGCAGCGTGTTCTCTGTGGGAATGCACTAACGCTAACAGGGATCTGACCACCTGACCCGTGCTGAAACATGAGCTTTCCACATTCCACAGGCTTTCTGCGTTGCGTCACACCATGGAACGCTGTGGCCTCTCCTCTCTTCCCCTCCAAAGTGCCCCAGCACAGAAAGGAAACCCCTCCCCCACGACCATATATGGTTGGAAAGCTCTTTTCATTGGTGGCTCATCACCTATAAAGGAGCATTAATGCTGTATGTGGACGGGCTTGTTTTGTTTCTCATCTCAGCAACATTCAACACTTTAGGTCAAACCATTTCAACAACAACAACAACAATAATAATAACAACAACAGCAACAACAACAACAACAACAGCAGCAACAGCAACAACAACAACAGCAACAGCAACAACAACAACAGCAACAACAACAACAGCAACAGCAACAGCAACAACAACAACAGCAACAGCAACAACAGCAACAGCAACAACAACAACAACAGCAACAGCAACAACAGCAACAGCAACAACAACAACAGCAACAACAACAGCAACAACAACAATAACAACAACAACAGCAACAACAACAACAACAACAACAACAATAATAATAATAATGATTAATGATAGGAATAATAATGATGATAATAATAAGAAAAACAATAATAATGCTAATAATGCTAATAATAATAACAATAATAATAATAATAATAATTAATGATAGGAATAATAATGATAATAATAATAAGAAAGACTATAATAATGCTAATAATGCTAATAATAATAATAATAATAATAATGATTAATGATAGGAATAATAATGATGATGATAATAATAAGAAAAACAATAATAATGCTAATAATGCTAATAATAATAACAATAATAATAATAATAATAATAATAATAATAATAATAATAATAATAATAATAATAATAATAATGATTAATGATAGGAATAATAATGATGATGATAATAATAAGAAGAAAAACAATAATAATGCTAATAATAATAATAATAATAATAATAATAATAATAATAATAATAATATAGGTCAAAATACAAATACACAGATATGGACACTCAAGATTCAGACATGCAGACATTGAGATATGCATACACACACACACACATGAGCATATGCATGCCCACATGTCCACAAGACAAAACACACACATAGAAAAACTTACACGTGTACATCCACATTCATATGCATGCACATACACACATACAACTTCTGACACATAAGGAACAGATACTAACATGCGTGTACACTCAAACACCCACACGTCACACCTTAGGCCTAACAGAACCTGTACGACTTTCAAGCAGATTTTACCTCGATTTGATCGCTGATGACTCATTTGACAGTCAGGCTGAATTTCCAGCCAGCGTTAGACGTCAGTGTAAGCGAGTCCCAGCACGAGTTTTAATCGCATGGAGGACTGATGTGGCTGTCCAATGCTTGGATGGATTTCTGGCACGTCAGAAGCTTTGACAGACAGCCGATCTGATTTGTGAGAAGGTGCCTGATGCAGCTGTGTGAGAGGAGCTGCTGGAGTAACAACACGTAACCAGCAGAGCGCGACAGGAAGTGGACAGAAAAACCTGAGAGCAGATTTCAGAGATGTGACAACGCAGAACGGACTCTGCCTTTCTTTTTATTTTCAACACAGCACTTTCTTCTCTGTTTTTGCTTTTTTAATCTTTCCTTTTCCTCGTCTTCTTGGGTTTACGTCTGGTTTGATGAGGCATTGCTGCTTTCTACGTCACTTACAGGCACATCCATTTTTTTTTTAGTTGTATAGTGACTTAATGGATTTAGCAACCCATCCAAACCCCATACCACCTGCCCTAGCAACCACCCAGAACATCATAGCCACTACTCCAAACACCATAGCAACTTCCCTAGCAACCACCCAGAACATCACAGCCACCACCCTAAATACCTGCCCTAGCAACCACCTAGAACATCATAACTACCACCCCAAACACCATAGCAACCACCCAGAGCACCATAGCAACCATTATGATAATAGTCAGCAGTAAAGGAGCAGGTTAAAGGAGCTGCTAACCTGCTGGAAGCTTTTTCATTATTATCATGTACAATAAACAGCTGTTTTTTCCATGATGCTCTAAATGCTGATCAAAGATTTTAATACAGACAATAATGATGCTTTTTCATTTTTAATACAGAGAAATCATCCAGCTTTAGCACAATATCAGCCTTTGTCAGTCTAAACTTTGTACCCCAGTATAAATATAATCACAGCAGCAATACATGATATTTATGTGTATTTATGAGTCGACTGTCTCCTAGAAAAGCACTTTTGTGCAGCAAGTATTCTGAAAGTCAGAGACATCTGCTTCACATCACCGAGGAATTCTTTCTAGAAGGCAACATTTGGAAAGACTTTGTTTTAATGAGGAATGCTGAGCAGGAAAAAACAACAAATAAGAATGAATCAACGTTAGTGCTTCCATGTTTAACTTCGAAAAAAATAGCAAAAGACGTGCTACAGCTTTCACCTGAATCATTTTAACTCGCTGATATTTTCTCGTCTGTGAGGCGACAGAAACACTAGGAGGGTAAATCATTCTGTTACTCCAACAATCCAAGACTCAGCTGTTTTTGTTTAAACTCCACGATCAAGACAACAGATAATTTGATCATCCAAAGCTTTGTCTTCTAGTTTCCCTTCATACTAACATGAGAAGCTCACCGCATGGTGTTACTATGGAGCTTTTTAGCGTGACATCACTACTGAAAAGAAGTTTTGTTTAGTTGAGAAGAAAGGACTGACAGCTGTTTTCCATCAGAATCACAGTCATAAACTCAATGCTGCATTACCGTCAGACCAACACGATTCCTACTAAAACCTTCTAACCAAAACCGCCTGTCAACTTCTAACCCTCTACAAGTCTTAAACATGTACAAGGCTAAACATGTAGTTGCAAACATTGCAGTATAAAACTCGTTTATCCAGGTTCTGAGTGATCCTGAAAACTTGAACGCATTTGTCCTATAGGCGGCACTACAGCAACAAACTCAACATGTTTAATGCTGTACTCCTTTTTTTTCAATTTTTATAATCTATACTGTAATTACGGCAAAAATGCAAGTAAGACATAGACATGGACATGAATTAACAGGATTCTGTGGTTTGCTGAATGTACATGACATGTTGTGTAATCTGAGCCACAGATGAAACCGCAGAATCCATGTTGGTAAATCATCTGAGCGGTCTGTCAGCAGCGTGAACTGTGAGGTATGATGACACGAGGCTGCTAGCGCCTCTCTGTGTCGAAGCCTCTTGATATGTACGTCACTGAGCGCCGTGAGCCGTCGGCCTGTTTTTGTGAGGACGCCATGTTGTATGCAGATGCATCAGCGACATGCATCTGTGGCTTCTAGGAGTGAATGTGTGTGTGTGTGTGTGTGTGAGCACGACGTTCCTGAAAAAGAGCATCTGATGCTCAGTGAACTACCCCTGAATAAATAAAGGTTAAAACTGAACTGATATCTCCTACATCAGGGCTACTCAAATACAAACCTTAAAGGTCCACAAAGAAAATTTTCAATAAGACAAAGGTCTGTTTATGAAGGTCATCAAGCCAGGGTTGGATTGGGATCCTAACTTTGTTACTGAGAATTTAAGGTGAGCAGGGGAGTGCTGACGAAACGGGACGCTGAATGCGATCGGACCAAAGCAGAGTAGACATTCTCGCACAGGTAGTGGAGCAGTCCGACATTTGGTTTCGCTTTCTCCTTTTTTTTTTTCGTGGAAAATTTTGACTCGTATCGCAGCGATGTCTTGCAGATAATATAAATAATACATATGAAATGTATAATTTGCTCTGGGTCCAGAGACAGTTGTGGTTTGAGGATGACTATCCTACATGGCTGATGAAGGTTACAAGGGACCTCGACTCTGTGGTCTGTGGAAGCTGCCACACTCCAGACCGGGCATCCAGGTTTGTGAATGTTTTTGCATCTGACATCATGCCATGTTTGGTCTACAGCTGAAAGGATGTGACGCTCCTTTGAACCATTCAGGAAAATGAAGTCAGCATAAATCCTGAGTTTTTCTTTTCTGGGCTTTGGGATGACAGCCATACCTGAACACCATCAGTGGTCACATTTGAATCATGCCTGCCTCGTCCATTCTGTCGAGCTTTAAGCACCTTGTCTCTAAGGGTCAGCAGGACCCTTCGAGGCATCAAGAAGGCAACAGGTCCTAATTCAACATGATATGGTTGTTTCAGTTTTCCCAGTCCTTGAACAGCAGATGTTACTCTGAAGTGTCTGTTCTGTGCAGCAGTTGTAAATATCTGGTCTACCTGACGGTGCATGAGTCCTGTCACCATGTAAATGTCCTGTGTGTCCCGTGTCCTTCTGCAGACAATCCACCTTTTAAACTGCCTTTTACTGTAAGAGGATAAGAACCTGGTCCACATAGTGTCTTTGGTGTTTCCATTAGCTCTCTGTCTCTGCTTTGTTAGGTCAGGTATAGACATGTCACCTTCAAACCTGTGAACACAGGATTACATTCAAAAATCTTCTCACTACATACAAAACTCTCAACAACATGGCTGACCTCCTCCAACACCATACCACCACCAGAAGCCTCAGGTCCGCCGATGTCAACCTCCTCATAACTATAACTAAGCACCGGGCCTGCTGCTGCCCCTCCTCCCTCTGTAACAACCTCCCCATGCACATCCACCAAGCTAACACCCTGTCCACCTTAAAAAGGCTCTCTGAACCATCTCTACAGTCTCGCTTTTCCCACTGATACCCCTCCTTATTTATTTATTACCAGTTTTTCTCAGCCTACCTATTGTTAAGTGACTTTGGGTATCTACAGTAGAAAAGTGCTGGAATGTATTATTATTATTATTATTATTCTTATTAATTAGATTCTTCTAGAGGGGCACCTCAGCCAATAAGAGAAAAGGGGCAGGGCTGGAGCCCCTTTAGAGCCCTCCCTCTGCATGTGCCTGCTGAACGGAGCGACTCTGGTGGGATTTTAGCGGCACCTCAGTCTGGCCTGTTGTGTAACTAACGAAATTCCAGCAAACATGGAGAAAGTCAGATTCTCCTGGACAACGTCAGACATTCTGAGTTTCAGCACAACGTCCTCCTCAATGTTCAGATGGCAACTATATCTGTAAGAATGATGTGAAGAATGTGGAGCCTGCCAAACCCTTTCCTCATGTTTCTGTGGATCAGAGTTTAACACATTACTCAGCTTTCTGCCGATTAACAAATGCTGGAGTGCAATTAATTTGGATATTTCCAAATATAATATGATTTATAATCCAAATATTTTCATGCTGATAGGAGAACTGACCACACCTGCTGAGTTCTGTTGCAACACGTCTACTTATGAAACATGGAGCTTTAGACAGATTTTTTATTTTGCTGGATTAACTCACTAACCACCCACTTGGGGGGGGGGGGNGGGGGGGGGGGGACTAGGGAGAGAGAGAGAGAGAGAGAGAGAGGAAGAGAGATGGGGAGAGAGAGATATATAGAAATAGACTTTTATGCTTCTTTAAAACATTCTAATTAATTACATTCCAAAAACAAACACATATTAAACCATCTTTTGCCCCCCCCACCACCCACNCACACACACACACACACACACACACACAGCAGAATCACCACTAGTCTTAAAAAGTTTTTTATAAAAGTCTCCACATTGTTTCTTAAACACGGACGCCACCTTCCCTTTAAACACGGACACCACCTTCCCTTTAAAGACGGATGTCACCTTCCCGTTAAACACGGACACCACCTTCCTTTTAAAGACGGACCACTCTCACCGGAGCAGAACCTTCAGCTTGTAGTCTATTTGCCAGCCCACAGAGCCCCATTGGGAACCCGGAAATGTTGAGTACCCCAAAGTTTCATGTTAGAAATGTACAGTACAGGTCCCCAGCATTTAGAAACTGCCGGATCCTAACTTGCATATGTTGTTGTTATTGTTCCTGCTGCTCAGCCAAACGGTGAACTTAGCCTGACTGAAAAGAAAACAGACTAGAACAGAGTGTTTTCTCTGTGCTGAGTTATAATAATCACTTTATTTATGAACACGGGTCCTAAAATAAACAGAGAAATCCTCTCCTAGTTTACCACACGGAGTGCTGAGCAGATTTAAAGCACGCTTCAGTCTGGAAGGCTGCAGGAAGACATGCATGACGGTTTCACACAGACCACTGCCGTGGTCTGAGTCAGGATGCCGTGTCCTCCATGTAAATCTGCTGATCTCTGAGGAAGAGGCGGTTTGTAAAGACCTCCACCTGAACGCTGTCCGACAGCTAAAACCTGCTGGTCTCTCTGACGTCCTCACAGCTTAAAGTTCTGACCTTCCTGCAGGCCGTGTGCAGGGCTTTGCTGCCCAGCTGACTGAACTGTCCCAGACAGGAAGTACTGAGGACAACAGCCTCCCCTCCTCCTCATCAGTTTCCATGGTAACAGTCAGCAGAGGTCTCCCACCGAGCAGCTCCTCATGATTCTGCAGAGCCTCCTGGACTCCTTTAAGAAAAACTCCCATCAGCCTCAGCGAGGTAAGTCCGGTCATGTGACTGAGTCCTCTGCTGTCCATCAGAGAATCAGTGGATAACATACGTACACGGTCTGCTCATCTTACAAACTAAGATGGAGAGAAAATGTCTGTGAGAGATGCTGAGCTGCTCACGTTTCAGTCCGGCTGCGTGCCGCGGCGCCGCCATGATGGACGTGAGCCGAGTAACTCAGAGGGAAATCCAGTCCAACCACAGGAGCCAGAACACTGAGCCAGGTCAGCACGTAGTTTACTGACCTGCCACGCGCGCACACACACACACACACACACACACACACACACACACACACACTTGGAGATGAGAAGTGTTCATATTCACTCATTCTTTCAGTAAAATGCTTTAAAAAATAATGAACGTCAGTATATGGAAGCACAAGAGTGACACAAGAAATAAAATAATAGTGAAATATAATACGCATTTGTGAAATATAATGCATGCTTTCATTATTTTAGTTATTATTTTATTTCCCTGTCACCCTTGTGCTTCCATATACTGACTTTTGATTGGCCTCAAAGTTGTTCTGGCAAACTGTCAGATGACTCAGAATGGGGGGGAGGTTCATAGCTCAAGCTGTTTACAGCAAGGGCGGAGAGCTTCTCACCTGGACTGAGGATATTGTCGGACAGTGGAAGGAGCACTTTGTGGAACTCCTTAACTAGGCTTCCATGCCCTCCACCGGGGAGGCAGAGATGGAGGACTCGGGTGGATTGGAGACCATCTCCCTGGTGGAGGTCACTGAGGTAGTTAAAAAGCTCTGCAGTGGCAAATCACCAAGAGTGGACGAGATCCGACCCGAGATGCTGATGCTGCTCTGGATGTTGTGGGGCTGTCATAGCTGGCATGCCTGTGCAACATTGCATAGAGGTCTGGGTCAGTACCCTTGGAGTGGCAGACCGGGGTGGTGGTCCCCATTTTTAAAAAGGGGGACNAGGTCTGGGTCAGTACCCTTGGAGTGGCAGACCGGGGTGGTGGTCCCCATTTTTAAAAAGGGGGACTGGAGGGTGTTCCAAATATCGAGGGATCACACTTCTCAGCCTTCCCGGGAAAGCCTATGCAGGGGTGCTGGAAAGGAGACTCAGATCGATAGTCGAATCTCAGATCCAGGAGGAGCAATGCAGGTTCCGTCCTGGTCATGGAACTGTGAACCAGCTTTTCACCCTCGCTCAGATACTAGAGGGGGCTTGGGAGTATGCCCACCAGTCTATATGTGCTTTGTGGATCTGGAAAAGGCCTACGACCGTGTCCCCCGAGGTGTCCTGTGGGGGGTGCTGCGGGAGTATGGGGTA